>JBBGZY010000254.1:3185000-3415000 GCA_037952925.1 Lithobates clamitans | reverse complement strand
GAGGACAGAGGAGCCTCTTAAAGAAGAAGATACAGGTCTGTGAGAGTGAGAAATCTTGCTTGTTTGTAGGTGACCAAATACTTATTTTCCACCATAATTTGCAAATAAATTCTTTTAAAAATCAGACAATGTGATTGTCTGGATTTGTTTCCACATTTTTTCTCTCATAGTTGAGGTATACCTATGATGACAATTACAGGCCTCTCATCTTTTTAAGTGGGAGAACTTGCACAATTGGTGGCTGACTAAATACTTTTTTGCCCCACTGTACAGCAGTTACACTGTTCCAAGTTGGACGAATGTAACCATGTATACAAATACCAATACCTGTAATTCATCTCTAAATGTACAAATATTAGGCTATGATGTTGAACTCTATATTATATATCCCTTTAAATGGGTTTTTCAGAACGAAGATGTACTAAATACAGACCCCAACATCAATGGCAGTCTCCTTGGTCTCAGAGAATCAGATTGCGCAATATCAAAATTTATATGCAGCACCTTCTGTTGCTTCACCTAAGACTGCCGCCCATCAATGCAGTAATAACAGTGTTATGTGTGGTCAGAACATCACAAGCGGTTTACAACAGGTCCGCAAAAGACAAGGACACTGCCCTGTCATTATTAAAGAGTTTTTTCTACCTTTCCTGGAAAATAGAAAAACAAAAACGTCTTCTTATGCAAGTGGTGAGGTAATGCTTTAAGCAACAATCTTAATCACATTGTGCAGGACATTTGTTTCCAGAAAAGAAGTGGCAATTAAAAAGCTCCTCCGCTGTAACCTCGCAACAAAGCTCAGAATATCTCATTTTAGTAGAGCTGGTGTTTTGACAAATTGTTCCAAACTATTTTCTCAGAAATCCCCAGACGCTGTGAAGAATAAATCTAAAAAGACAAAGAGGACACTGTGCAGAACATAACACATTAGGCCGAGTCCTACATTTGACGTAGAACCGGTGCTCTATAATTTCACCACGGTCTGCAGAATAAAGGGATGCCTATTAATTCACAGGCTCAAGGAAATGCATTGTTTCCTAAGTGCTCAGTTCACACAGCAAATAGGAGAGACAAGTGGAATTTGACATGGCTCTACCGAAAACACAGCTGATCTAAAATCCACAGAGAAGAGCTCAAGAAGGAATACTCTGACCTGCAAGCATCCCTCCCCAAATGCAACCCAATAATCTAAATCATAAATAATAATGTAGACGTCATTCAAATGTGAACTTTACGCCAATATAAAAACAAAAATTATTTTAAAAAAAACTTAGCGCTGCTTTCACATACTTAACCACTTGCTTGCTACCCAGGCCAATTCTGACACTTCGCTTCTACATCTAAAAATAATTCTTTTTTTGTTAGAAAATTACTCAGAACCCCCAAAAATCACATACCAGTATGGTTTTTTTTCTGCAGAGGCCCTAAAAAGGTATAAAATGGTGGTTGTTGCAACTTTTTATCTCGCACGGTATTTGTGCAGTAATTTTTTTTGGGGGGGGGGGGGGGAGAAAAACTGTTTCATGCATAAAGTGTTCACACTCGTGGAATGGCGCCAAACTTCGGTACATAAAAATCCTATAGGCGGCGCTTTAAAATGTTTTACAGGTTACCCGTTTAGAGTTACAGAGGAGGTCTAGGGCTAAAATTATTGCTCTTGCTCTAACGTTTGCAGCAATACCTCACATGTGTGGTTTAAAGGTTGTTTACATATGTGGGCACGACCTACGTATGTGTTTGCTTCTGCATGCAAGTAGGGCACCATGAGATCAAAGGATTTATACTGCCGCCTGCTGTACACTGCGTCCAAAGGCGATATCCTCATGTCTTTTTACATCCACCAGATAGAATCTGGTAAATGTATGGATTGAAGACCAAGTTGCGGCCTTGCAGAATTGAGCCATGGAGGCTTGGTGATGCATTGCCCACGAAGCACTAACAGCCGTAGAGGAGTGCGCTTTGATTTGAGAGGGTAGAACTACCTCTTTAAACCATAAGCTTGAACGATTACTTGTCAAAACCATTTAGAAATAGTAGGTTTCGATGCTGCCAGTCCTCTTTTAGGACCTTCAGGCAACACAAACAAAACATTCGTTTTCCGAATCTGAGCAGTCACCTTTAAGTAGACTTTTGACTGCTCTCACCACATCAAGAGAATGAGAAAAATGAAGGTAGAACAATATCCTGGTTTAGATAAAAACCTGATATTACCTTTGGTAAAAGGTTAGGATGAGGACGCAATACCACCTTATCCTTTTGAACAATAAAAATATAGCTCTTTACAAGAAAGAGCAGCCAATTCTGATACCCTTCTTGCAGCAGATATGGTTACCAGAAAAAAAATAGTCTCCCTTGTCAAAAAAGGACCAAGGGAATATGTCGTATCGGCCCAAAAAAAGGCTGTTTTGTAATGCCGACAAAACTAAATTCAAGTCCCAAGGGTTCAGGGGTGACCTAACCGGAGATTAAGCCGTGTTACCCTCTGAATAAAGTTACGAACCAAAGAATGCGAAGCAAGTGGTTGAAATAATACCGATAAGGCTGAGACCTGTCCTTAGAAAGCACTCAAGGCCAGCCTCATTTCTCACCTCATCTGCAGAAAGTCAAGGATTCTACCTTTGACCTATTTCCTGGGGTGCAACTCCTGGTTTCACACCAGGAGACATGTGTTTCCCAGACTCCATAATAAATATTTATGAAGGCCGGCTCCCTTGCATTAACCAAGGTAGAAACTACTGAACCTGACAGCCCACGCTTCATCAGAGTGTGGGTTTCAATAGCCAGACCGTTAAATTTAGCATTTGTAAAGTAGGATGGAACACCGGACCTTGCGAGAGAAGGCCTGGCCGTGATGGTAGGGTCCATGGGTCCCCTACTGCCATCTTTACGATCTCTGCATACCAAGATTTGGTATGGGGGCCACAAGAATCAAAGACTTCCCTTACTGCTTGATCCTGCGAAGAAGTCATGGACGCAGGCAGAATAGGAGGGAATGCATAAATCAGTGAGAACCGATTCCCCGGGAATAGCAAGGCATCTGTTCTACATGCTAGCGGATCCTTTGTTCTTGACACAAAGTTGTCGATTCCCTTGTTGAACCTGGACGCAAACAGATCTATGTCTGGGATCCCACATTTTTGACATATTGACAGGAAGATATCGGGGTGAAGGAACCATTCTCCCGGGAACAACTGCTGGCAACTCAAGTAGTCCGCCTGCCAATTTTCTATTCCTAGAATGAAGACTGCCAATAGGCAAAGTACATTGTTTTCTGCCCAAGATAGGATATGATTCACCTTTCTCTGAGCCACACAACTTCTTGTGCCCCCTTGGTGATTAATATAGGCCATTGCTGTGGCAATGTCGGATTGAACCCTGGCAGGACAATACCATAAACTGAACGTTCAGGCCCTCAGGACCAAGAGCTCTGCCTGAATTTCTAAATTGTTAATGGGCAAGGCCATCTCTGATCTGGGCCACTTCTCTTGGACAGTTGCCTCTTCCAGGACTGTTCCCCAACCTAAACAAAAAAGGTTGGCATATGTTGTTACCACTTCCCAGGTAACTGAAGTAAGGATTTTCCCCTTAGTAGATTTTTAGATATCAACCATAAACTGAGGCTCTGGCGCACCCAGCCTACAGCACCTGGTATTTCCAGGTGGTCTCTCATCTGGGTACTAACCAGGCCCGACCCTGTTTAGCCACCAAGATCAGACGGGATCGGGCACTATCAGGCTGATGTGGCTTTGGAGTCAGACACATTGGGAATGTAGAGCTTGAACCCTTTGTTCCAAACCAATAGGATACTGTTTTGCAACAGTCTTGAATGAAACTGAGCATAAGGAATGGCCTTGAATGAAGCCACCATGTTTCCCAACAACCTCATGCAAAGTTGAATAGAAGAAATTCACCTTGCTTAGACCACCTAAATCAGTTCCTTTATGATGCTGATCTTTGCCTGGGGTAAGAATACCCTTTTCTGGGTGTACCTATGATCGGACCCAAGTATTTTAGATTTCATGGTTTTAAAGAAGATTTCTCCTAGGTTGAGAATCCAACCTAGATATCCCAGGTAGTTGAATGTGGTGACCATACTTTGGTCTAAGTGGGCTACCGACTGGTCTATCAAGAACAGATCGACTAGGTAAACCATAAACGTTATACCTTGGGCCCTTAATCTGGCTAGAAGAGGGGCCAGAACCTTTGTAAAAACTCAAGGTGCAGTAGCTGGACCGGAAAGCAGAGCTACACACTGAAAAATTAAGATTTCCCACCTTGAAAAGTAGATATTACTAGTGAGCGAGGAAATAGGCATATGGAGGCATGCATCTTTGATGTCGATTGACGCCAGAAGTTCTCCTCCTTGTAGGATGGAGATAACCGATTTGGATTGACTCCATACAAAAAAAAGAGAGGTTATATTCAGGCCCGCCGCCGGCATCTGTCTGGCCGGCCTGATTCTCCTTCGGGTCCTGGCAGACTCACCGTCGGGGACGGAGGGAATTGAATCTAGATTTTTGAGATCCAGAATGTCCATTCGGATTTGGCACAGTGAAAAAAAGAGGTTTGAATCAAACCCCAACCTCTGTTCTTACATGGGGACCCCCATGATCACTTTTTCTTTTTTCTCTAGATCCTTAGAAATGTTTGATCTGAGAAAACCAGGAGACTGGAACTATTGGAACTCCAGTTTGTACCCTGGAGCTATTGAGGAAGTCCCCCATTCGTCTCAACACTCTTCCTGCCAGATCCTTGAGAACTGCAGAAGAATTCCCCATATTCGATTGAACCTGACAGTGGAAGCCGCCGTGACTGCCTGGAGGCTGATGCCTCTGGCACAGGAGAAGGAGCTTTAAAACGAATATACATTTACTCCTTTTCTTAAATGGCAAAAGGGGTGCTTTCCACTAGAATTTCTTTGAATTTATTATACAAAACATCCCCAAATAGCTGTTTCACCGCAAAAAAGGAAGACTAGCCAGGAGCTTCTTACAAGGCGCTAGCGAAGGGCGCAAGGCCTGAAGGATAGAATCTCTCATAGCAACTATTGCAAACATAAAGCTGCCTCCTGGGCCTGCTGAGCAGGATAACCCTGAACACCTGTTTAAACTGGTCTCTCAATGGATTAAGCAATTACTGTCAGCGCAGGCTGGGAAACTCAATCTACAGGAGAAAAAACTTTATTTTTTTAAAATAGGAATTCCAACTTTTTATCCGTTGGATCCCTAAGCATTTTAGCATTGTCTGCCGGACAAGTCAAACTTACTCAGAGGATATAGCAGCGATAATTGCTGGTATACCCTACCTAGTGAATTTCCTCCACCATAGGATAAAGTATGAAAACAATGCTTATCTGGGTGATCCTCTCAGATACAAAAAAGCTTTTCCAGCAATGAATGGACAGGAAAAGGCATGCACAGTTGAGGAGGCTTTAGTGAACCCAAACACTCAGTTAAGGCTACATAAATGTGGAGCGATCATTCAGCAAGAAATTGCACCATCAATCTTAACCACTTCAATACAGGGCCCTTCTACACCTTCCTGCCCAGACCAATTTTCAGCTTTCAGCGCTGTCGCAGTTTGAATGACAATTGCGTGGTCATCCATCACTGTACCCAAACTAAATTTTTATCATTTTGTTCCCACAAATTTGAGCTTTCTTTTGGTGGTATTTGATAACCTCTGTGGTTTTTATTTTTTTCTAAACAAATAAAAAAAGACCGAAAATTTTGAAAAAAAAAAAAGTTTTGCTTTTGTTTCTGTTATAAAATGTTGTAAATAAGTACGTTTTCTCTTTCACTGATGGGCACTGATAAGGTGGCACCAATGAGCGGGCACTGGTAGGCGGCACTGATGTGCAGCACTGATGGGCACTCATGGGTGGCACTGGTGGGCAATGAAAGGCTGCAAAGATGGGTTCTTATGCGTGGCATTGATAGGCGGCACTGATAGGCATCCCTGGTGGCACTGGCAGTGGTAGGCATTGTGAGTGGGCACTGATTGGCGGCTGCCTGGGCACAGATTGGTATTTTCCTGGGGGTCTAGGGGGGCATACCTGGTGGTCTAGTGTGGATGGCCATCCTGGTGGTCCTGGACGGCATGATGGTGGTCCTGGGCGAAATCCGAGGGGGGGCTGTGCTGATAAACAATCAGCACGGACCCCCCGTCAGGAGAGCAGCCGATCGGCTCTCCTCTACTCGCGTCTGTCAGATGCGAGTGAGGAAAAGCCGATTATCGGCTCTTGCGATTTACATCATGATCAGCCGTGATTGGACACACACACATATATACACACACCTTTCACTATAGCAGCAGCTTCAGTAACATTTATATATTTTATTTCTTTATTACTTTATAATCACTTAAATGATTTACGCACTAACACGTATAGTAAGTGCCCATAATACACAACCATAGCGTGGGTACACTCACTATTTTATGAATAAAAAAACACTAAATGACTTAATGCATATTTAAATGCAACCAATTAAATGTGCTTGAATGCATCTCATTACACTGGACAACAAATGTTTCCAATAGTTCTGCTTCCTAAAAAAACTTGGCGACTATGACAGACCTTCAGACCCGGTTCACACCTATGCATTTTACAATGTGTTTTCAGTTTTGCAGAAACGCGCTACAGTCCATTTTACATGGTTTCCTATGGGTCATGTTAACATCTGTGCATTTTTTTAGAAAGGATCAGGGACTATTTCTCCTGGAGCAGGTTGTTTTTGGTTCCATAAACTAATGGAAACACATCAAAGTGGTTGGGTTTTTTATGCGCTTTTGCTGGTTTTTCACGCAAGACAACAGACACCTCCCAAAAACGTAAACCGCATAAAAAAATACATTAAAAACGCATGTGGAAAAAAAAAGAAAAAAAAAAAAAAACACAAAAAATAATAATAATGATAGACAGCCAGTATTGATGGATTCTAGCTGCTCCAATACCATTTTACCATTGTGGCTATGACCTGGTGAAACCTTTCACAATGTCCATTACTGACCGCACCTAGGATTTTCAAGAAAGAAGTCCAAATGTGAATGCAGAAAATTAATCTTCAGTGACATGTTGCACTTAATGGTCTTGTGAGCTATAAGAAGTTTGTCAACCAGCTGAATGTAATTTGCTGCTCTGCAGTTGCCAAGAATTCTCATCATCCTTGAATGCTTTCCAGGAGATTTTCTATGGCCCCACTAACAGATCTTTGAACGGCTTTTCATTGATGACTTATCTGATCTGAGGGCTAACAAAAATACCTTCCCCTAATATTGGCATTCCTTAACTTTGACACATCTGTCTCACAAAATGACAACCTTCACCTTCTTTGGTTTGCTTTCACAAACTTTTTTAGCAGTCCGAATTTAAAGTGAAGTGGAGGTAAAAAATATTTTTGTTGGGTCAACAAGTGGTTCATGTGCCATGTTTTTCTGTGCTGGAAGCACATTCTTTCATAGTGGCTATTTCTTTTGAGCCCAGGTTCACACTGAGCTGCAGGAATGAAGCCGTACGAGTTCAGATGAACTTGCGCAATTTCACTCCCGCATGTCAGTCCCGATTTCGCCCGCGATTTCAGAGATATCGGTGCAGGTTTCTGCACAGATGTCAATGTAAATCGCAGCCCAAAAATCACAAAAAGTAGTACAAAAACTACTTCTTGCAATCGGTGCAGCAACGCAGATGCGACATCGCACCAATTAGTATGGTGCTGTTGATGGCAATTGCTGCCGATCTGACATGTCAAATCGCAAGTCAAAACACTCCAGTGTGAACCAGGGCTTAATGTAATGAGACTCTGTTGCACAGCTGTACCATTTGCATATGTAACAGTACTTGGTGTATCCAAGCTGCGTTCCAAGCAGCAGATCTCCACAGATATTTCAGTTGTACTTGGTGTACTGGATGTATTTCAACAACAGTTCCATGCTTTCATATGTTTCTTTCATGTGTGCGGCATAGCCAACAGGTAATACAAATTGCAAAAACAGGAGATTTCTATTAAACGGTATGTGATAAGTTAAATTACAGGTTATGTTTCATGATTAGCAGCCAAAAATCTATAGGATGCACCAAACAAAAAAGTGGTCAGGAAGCAAAATCTTTGCTGTCCAGAGTTATAAAGTTACTGTAATACCATGTACAGCAAGGGAGGGAGAGGGGATGGAAAGTCAGAACTAGGAGCTAATTAGGCACTCTTTGTACACTCATGATGAACATGCTGAAACGAGGAGAAAATATACTGGAGCAGAGGATTGACCTCAGCAATATGGAGTTCAGCTTTAAATTAAAGTAGAAATAGTCTCATTTTGGATAGAGCAAGGGTTATAGCCCGTCAGATTTTTTTTTTTGCCATCTGTGTCCCATTTCGCAGATTTTCCTTCACTTCCTGTCCCATAGCCAAGCAGGAAGTGAGAGGAAATCCCTGCAAGTTAAAAAGGAATTCTTTGGGGATCCCAAGGTCACCAGCACTAGTGTCCCCATTGGAAGATTTCTCCTCTATTACTTTTCTGGGGACAACCCAAAATTTGGGATTTTCTTTACTTTCACTTTCAAATGATAATGGTGAACAGGACAAATAGAGAGGGTGGATCTCCTTTATGGGCGCATAGGCAGCAATAAAAACTGACATGGGTTCTAATCCTTCTCCTCTCTATCCAAAACTAAAAAAAAAAAATAAAAGTTTTGCCTTTAGTTATACTTTAAACCCAATGCTCTCACTAAAAGCACCCGATGTGTTCACATCAATGGCATTCTCAATCCTAATGACACTGCAGGCAACACATTGTCCAACAGTATCTTACATTTTTTAGGCTTCCTCATCTTCGTGCCACTGGACCCTACAGAAGGAGATCCTGTCCAGCAGGCAATTCACATCCATAGGAGTTCTGCAGACAGCAGAAGCAGGTCAAGAACCAGGACCAAAAAAAAGGAGAGATTAGATTACAGCAATTGTCTTCAATTAAACTTTTCTTAGGATAACCAGAAGTTTAAACAAAAGGGAAGGTATGACAAAGCTAAACATTCCCAGTGAGGACTGAAGTACCCACGCCGATTGCTTTGATTCCCCCATAGAGTGTGTGGATGGGGGAATCCCTCCTGCTGAGTCTTTTGTATTCTGACATTGGGGAGATTTTTCCCGCTGTAAGAATACACTGATCAGTACCATCAGTATTATTATTGCTGGCGATGCTGATCAAGACAAAATTTTCCCAACGGGCCGATTGTACACAACTCGATCAATTTGTGTGCAACCAGCTTGCCCATACATGGGTTAAAATTTGTCCGGTCCCTCCTTAACCAGCTGAATTACAATTCATGTATAGTTGACCTTACCAACATAAAAATAATACTCTGGATTCTGGGTGCACTTAAGAATCCTGAATGAACAGTGGTAGTCTGCCAAGAATTGAGACTACTGTTTATATGGACTGCCAGAAGAGACTGACTTACCAGGTTGTATGCCTCTGTGTGGAGGTGGCAATCTTGGTATGTATGGGCAGGGCTTTACTTCCTCGTGTCAGAGCCTCCAACAAGGAGCAGCACAGTACTGGCATCACCAAATCTCACTCCAAATCTAGTAAGAATAGCCGTCAGGCACACAGTTACAGGCTGGGTACACAAAACCAGACAGATTAGCGCATCAACACAAGTGATGGTGATGTAGGGATCTCCCCCACAATATCCCCTCAACACCCCCACAATACACTGATCAGCATTCTCAGCCACTGGCTGTGAGTATTAATCGAATGCTGGTTTCCCAGCATACCAGTTTCGAGAGATAGCTGTACACATGGCCTGAAATTCGGCCAGTTCCTGCTGAATGGTCTGATTTTTGGCCCGTGTGTATTGGGATTCAGATGTCACACTGCAAGATTTACATCACACGAGCATGTTAACTTACTAAATCTATGGATTTAGAAAAACTACTAAGGCTACTTTCACACTGGGGTGGGCGCCGGCGGTAAAGCGCCGCTGTTTTTGGTGTCGTTTTACCGGCGCTATTCGGCCAATAGCGGGTCGCTTCTAACCCCCCGCTATCGGCCGAAAAAGAGTTAAAACCGCCCGCAAAGCACCGCTGCGGTTTGGCGGCACTGTCCCATTGATTTCAATGGGCAGGGGCGTTTTGTTACTTGCAGGACTTTTTTTTTTTTTTTTTTTTTTTTTTTTTTAAACGTCCTGCCAGCCCAGCGCCCCAGTGTGAAAGCACTCGGGCTTTCACACTGAGACTGCAGATGAGGCACTTTTCAGACGTCTCACAGGCGCTATTTTTAGCACTAAAGCACCTGAAAAAACGCCTCCAGTGTGAAAGGGGTCTAAGACGTTGAAAAAAAGTCCTGCAAGCAGCTCCTTTGAGGTGCTTTAGGAGCGGTGTATACAAAAGCGCCCCTGCCCATTGAAATCAATGGGCAGCACAGCCGAAGCACCTCGGCAGCGATGCTTTGCGGGCGCTTTTAAACTCTTTATTCGGCCACTAGCGGGGGTTAAAAGCACCCCACTAGCGCCCAAAAAGCGCCGCAAAGACAAACGGTAAAGCGCCGCTAAAACTAGCGGCGCTTTACCGCCAATGCCCCCACGATGGCAGTGTGAAATGGCTCTAATGGAAATAGGTTTTCATGAGCTTTTCAGACGCTTGGCACCTGAAAAGCGCCTCAGTGTGAAAGAGGTCTTAAACATGGGTAATGCAAGCCCACGTTTCATTCTTTATCCTAGAAGGTATACAAATGTCATTCTATTTCAATTAGGATTAGTAGAGCGTGCCCAGATTGTGTTCATGTAACACCGGTATATGAAAACCGAACTCATACATATTCATTACACTCAAGGGGGGACATTAGCAGTGGGTAGCCTTCGAGGCAAGGCTCTGACATTTTCAATGATAAATGTACAGAACGCTAGAGGAATGTGAAATCTGCATGCAGGTCAGCTGTGTCCACAGTCGCTGTCATACAAGATTTATTTATCGAGTTTAAGCTGGAATATCCTCTTTTGTGACAACAAGTACTTTTGACTGCCAGAGGTGCTCATTATCATCCCTTTGCAGGTCACAAAATCATAAGAAATGCCCAAAACGCAGAGCACTGTTGTAGATATTGAGACATTTAAGCCACTGTAACATCTGCCTTGAAAATGAGAAGTCAAATGTATATATATTCATCCCCCCCCCCCCCCCCAAGGCTGCCTGTCACAGTATATGGAACCAAGTACATGGTCTGATCATCCATACTGGAAATGACAGATTGCACAAAGGCCATATAAAGCCCAACTAGCCACAGCACTACCTGCCTGGAGTCTGCATGTTCTCCCTGCGTGGGTTTCCTCCGGATACTCCAAAGACATGCTGGTAGGTTAATTGGTTAGGTCTAAACTGGTCCTAGTATGTGTATGTATGAATATGAGTTAGATTATAAGCTCCTTGAGGGCAGGGACTTATGTAAATGTACAATATAAATGTAAAGAGCTGCGTAAATTGACGGCGCTATACAAGTACCTGTAATAAATAAAACAAATAGAGGCACAGGCAAAAACAATTAGTAAAGTGTACAACATTCTTTGTATGAGTATTAGAGATCAAAAAGTGAGGGAGAAACTCACAGATATATAAAGCGGATACAAAATATAACTACAGTAAATCCTTTGTTTGAGAGTAACTTGGTTTGAGAGCGTTTTGCAAGACGAGCAAAATTTTGAAATAAATTTTGACTTGATATACAAGCGATGTCTTGATATACAAGTAGCGTCATGTCACAACTGAGTATAAAAGAGAACAGAGACGCCTCTAAGTGCAGCAATATGGTTACATTTAATGAAGGTACAAAATTTAGAAACTTACATGGCTGATGATTAGAACAGCCACATCTAAGTATTCAGGCAACCGGGGTAAAGATGTCCACATAGACCATCCTCCACACCGCCATTGACGTCGTCCCTTCCACTGCGCTCCACGAGCACCTCAAGCCTGGCTTTCGTTTAGATGTGCCTCTTTTAATAATCAACCATGTGAGTTGCTAAATGTTGTGCCTTCATTAAACATAACCATATTGCTACACTTAGAGGCGCCTCTCTTCTCTTTTTATACTCTGTAGCTTCTGCTGTGGAGGCTTCCATTTGTGGATGGACATTTTATGGTTACACAACATTGCTATTATCTTTTTATATGGACTATAAACTGAAGGACTTATGAATAAATGGTTGTGGAATGAATCAAATGAGTTTCCATTATTTCTTATGGGTAAATTCGCTTTGATATAAAAGTGCTTTGAATTACAAGCATGCTTCCGAAACGAATTATGCTCACAATCCAAGGTTTTACTGTATTCCTCATTGTCCAAAATCTAAAAAAAAAAAAAATAAAACAGTGGAGTTGCGTTTTCAAACTGTATACTGTATTGCCAAAAGTCTTTGGCCTTTTGATCATCACACCAATATGAGCTTGTTGGAAATCAAATTCCAAAGCCATGGAAACTAAGTTTTGTTGGACAACAGGACCTTGGCCACAACCAGTATTCCAATTCATCCCAAACGTGTTCAATAGGTCAGAGATCTGAGCCAACCTCAAGTACAACAATGGTAATGTCTTGTTCTATACTGTAGTATTAACAGGACCCTTCACTTGACAAATCTGAACTCAGTTACTTGGAGGGCAGTCAACAAACATTTATTCAAATATTGTATACGATTGTGATCAATGTTAATAATTATAATAAAAGCTACAGTATCCTAAAGTATATGCAGTGTTAAAGTACACATAAAACCAATCTGTAAAATCTCAGTCTTTAACATGCTACTGTAATTTCAACGGTCATTTTCAGTATTTTTAAATCTGTGGTTTTATTAAAATAATACTTGGTGATTAAGGATGAGCTTGGGTTCTGTCCAAACCAATGTTCGGCCGACCCCAGAAGGAAACCAAGTGCTGGCTCAATCAACGACTGCGGCATTGCCTGCCCTGCATGTACATAAAGGGGTGGGGATACTTGTGACATCATTGACCTCATACATTCATTTTCTTTGTGTATTTCAGCTGTTTTTCTGTTTTTTTGGGGGTTTTTTTTTCTCCTTGCAGGGTTGGCACTTTTTGTAGATTTTTTTGGACCTTATTGTTTTTGATCAATGATGAGGATTTGATGTTCACATCACATATGTGGACACAAATAAGGTCTGTGAGGACCTTAAGAATTGCGAGTTCCCGCAAAAATCGTTGAACCTACTACGCCAACCATATTGGCATTCCAACTGGGAGGTTTTGGAGATAGGTTGATGCTGTAATCTTTGACCTTGTGCATTATAAATTAATTGTTTTTATGCATTTGGATGTAACAATCGTGGTCTTAACTTTTGCATTCAATAAGGCCCCTTTCACATGGGGCGGAGCCGCTGGACGAACTCCGCCAGGTCAGCAGGGGATCGCTCCGTTAATCTCCGCTGAGCAGGCAGATGACAGGTCCGTCTCTGCTGACTGTGCAGGGATGAACCTGTCAGAGCCCTGCTGTGCTCTACGGGGAGATCAGATAAAAAACCTACAGCCTGTCCATTTTCATCCGATCGACGGATGGCGAACGTATCTCCATCTGTCTGTTTTTAGCAGATCTTGTCGGATCGGATGGCAGGTGGGTGTCAGTGGACACATCTCCGCTGACATCCGCCTGCCCATAGAAGTCAATGGGTGGCCCGCTCGAATCTGCTTGAAAAATAGACAGACAGATCTGAGCGAGCCAATTGTGTGAAAGGGGCCTAAAGATTGATGTTCAATTTTTAATTGAGGTTTATTTACTATTGGAGGCAAAGTCCTATTTTTCTGTTTTTTGGTTCTGGCTCATACAGTCAAGTCAATGATATTACGAGCACCCATCCCTTTGTGTACAGGTAAATGCAGGGCAAGGAACGCCCTGGGCACTGCCAGCTTATTTCCGGGTTAGGACCATACCCAAGCTCATCCTTGCTGGTGATCAAGCTATGGAGGTCATTGTGCAGACATGTCCTGCTTTAGAATGACAACTCTTTCTTTCCATCTCCCAGTTGTGCTGCTGTCACATGTACCCCTGGGGGTGACTACAAACAGCTGTGCTGACACACTGCATAGGCATGTTTCATTGTTATCAATCACATCTAAAAATACAATAGTAGTAGTTACAATATCGATAAGACAACACACTTTCCTTTACAGTTTTTCCACATGGGCTAAATGGGAACTAAGGTGGCCATAGATTGCTTGATTTTTTTTTTCCTGCAACAACGGACTGCAGGAAAGAAAATAGCTAGATTCCCCCATCAACACAGTCAGTGTTGATGGGGGAATACCTCCTGCGGAGCTATTGTGTTCTCCTGATGGGAAAAGGGGGAGGCATGGGGAGCCATCCCAGGTCGTGAGAACACACAGTGATTATTGCAAATGGCTATAGGCGCTGCAATAATGAAAAATCTGACAGGCTGGATGTACCGAAGTTGATGGCTCGATCACCCTGCCCATACATGGTTCAAATAGTCCCTGCTGAGCCGGCTGAGATTCGAACCCGTCTATACGCACAGTGGGAATTTGCCCAGCTTTTCTGAGTGTCTCTCATGGCAGGAGAAAAGCAGCATTAAAAAGCCCTCCTAAAGCGGTGTTTTAAACCCATTTAGACACGTCAAGAGTTTCCTGTTTAGAAAAACAAGATATCAGGTTAGTAAAACAGCAAAATCAGAACCGATTCAATCATACAGTTTGCAAAAAAAAAAAAAAAAGGGGGGGGGTAAAAGGAGTATTCCTAAACTTTGGTTTCATGTTTACTGTGAAATTGTGTGAATGCATCATTGCAGTGCGTGTTATCTCATTTAATTATTTTACCAAAAATGTAAATATTGCAGAATATACAGCCTCTTGCTACATAACTAAGCTCCATGTCATGCTGAATAAACTAAATAATTAATGTATCTTAAATAAAAAAAACTATCTTTAGATAGATTTTTACTCCAAAATCATTTAATTAAAATTAATTTGGTAAAAAATAATAAATAAATAAAATCTGATTTAAATTGAAAAAAAAAAAAAAAAAAAGAAGCAGATTTTGATTTTTTTTTTTAAACATTGATTTTTATCCACCCTGTTCTAAATGCCTGTGTGCATGGACACATTTAATGACAGAAAAAAAAAGTCAAAACATCTGTAAAATGGGTGTTTTTTAGCTGCAGTGTGCAAGAGGCCTTATGAGGTCATCTTTTCAGAAAAATATAAGCGTTACATTTATAGTAGAATAAAGGTAAAAGCATACACTATATATAAATAGATGGGACATACTGCTTTTAGTCAGAATTTAGTCTCAAGTCATTTCCACAAGAAATAAAGTATCCCGCAGCATTACATGCAGAAATGCACATCGTGCAGAAAGTCTACCAACAGACGTCTTGAAGCTAGAACTGGATGTACTTCTACTGCTCCGCATGCATAAAGCACAATAATGACACTCATTAATACCAGAGGGAAATCAGCAGAAAAACTAATTTGTTCAACAAGAGAGTTTTAAATTTAATTAAGACAAAGCTGAACTTTATGCAAACAGCTGAATACACAGATGCAGTACATACTGTATATTTGAGCGCTTTTACCTGCCAAAGGATTTGTATTCCTTTGCAGCAATCCCAAGATTAACACAGCTCTGCCACACGGAACAATCCTGTCCAGCAGGGGAAGGGACTTGATCTGAAATACTTACCTGCTCAGTGCAGTGGTTTTGCACAGAACGGCCCTGAACCTCCTCTTCTCGGGTCCCCCACCAGAGCTCCTGGCTCCTCCTCTATGTCCAGTGACCCGATGAGCAGACGCTTCCCATACGGGCACTCGTGCATGCTCGCTACCGAGCCCGTTGCTGCATCCATTGACACAAAAAGTGGGACTTGACTCCACACCCCCCGCTTCCTCGTCACTGGCTTTGATTGACAGCAGCGGGAGACAATGGCTCCCGATGCCCCAGCAAAGCCAGCGAGACCCAAAAGTGAGAGAAAAGCTGCAGGCGTGCACAGTGCTGGATCGAATATGGGCTAAGGTAAGTAAAAGGGGGGGATACTGATGCTTAAACATTTTTTAATGGAAGGAATGCATTAAAGGTAAAAAAATGTTTAGGCTTTAGAAATGCTTTAATAGAACAGGCTGAAATTAAAAGCCGATTGGCCACAATACACAGCTACACCATATTTTGACGGGATGACGCGGTGCCTGGACTGTGTGACGTCAGCAGTGCGCGGACTTCAGACCGATCTCTGCTGAAAACGGGTCACAGGAGTTCAAAACGGGTTGCACTCCTGTGACCCATTGGAGAAGTCCAGCCAAACGAGCTCAGGCTGGACTTCTCCTTTAAAGTGATTGCAAAGCTTGGGTTGTGCTGCAGCACAAAATGTTTTTCACCTTAATGCATAGAATGCATTAGGGTGAAAAAATGTGAGGGTGTACAACCCCTTTAAATGAATGCATCATTCAGTCATTAGTTCCAGATCAGCGGATGTCAAGGTTGTTGGATCATTTCATATCATTTTTATTTCATTGAAATACCTCCAAAACAATGCTCTGTTTCCAAAAAAAAAAATTCAAGTACAATGTTGCATAAATAATTGTCAAAGTATCATAGAACTGTAAACTATGTAGCAAGTACATATTAGACATCTTGGGGTTAGGGGCTTCAGTGGGGCTCTGTGACAGAGATGTGTAGATACATCTGGACATAAAGAGCAGAATAGGTTTCTGCATAGCTGTGTAAAATACCATGACCTTAGGAGCCTACTTCTGCACCAACACTACATGGCAGGCATCACTAAATGGTGGACCGCGGGCCAGATGGGGACCGAGTCACTGACCCATCTGGACCACAGTGGTTCTGCCATTTAGGGACCGGTTCTACGTCACTGCTGCTCTCATGACAGCACGTCAGTCGCAGGACAATGCTAGACAGAGATTGGAGACAAAGCAGCTTTAGATGGAGGATGGGGACTGCTGGAGTTTTCAAGTGTCTCAGCAGGTGATTGGTTGTTAGGATGAAGGGTAGTCCAGCAACCAGTCACCTGCTGGGACACTTGAAAAGTTAACTCTGGGAGCTCCTGCCCTCCATCCAAAGCTTCTGTGTCTCCCGCTGTCTAGAGCTGCCGTGCCTCCCGGGTTTCACTCTGTGTACCTGAGAAAGGTAGAAGAGTGAAGGGGCAGAGCTGAGGGGGCTACAATGTGAATGGAGGGGAGAGCTATAGGGGCTGAGTGGGGCTGCACTGGTAATGGGGGAACAGAGTTGTAGGGGTCTGTAATGTGAATGGGGGTGCAGAGCTGAGCGGGCTGCAATGTGAACGGGGGCAGAGCTGAGGGGGGGGTGGCATGTGAGGGGGGGAGGGGGCAGAGGACACCACTGTCAAGGGAAAACTGTGATGTAAAGGGGGACTGAGGAAACTGATGTAAAACCAAGATTGTGATTTCAGAGGAGGGGGCTGTGATGTGAATAATTGGAGTCATCACACAAAAAGGCGATTTATTCGGATCTCGGCTGGAAGAAAATTTTACGGATCGGACCTCCAGGAATTTTAATTCAATCCCCCTGCTATATGGAATACAATACATCCCCCCTTCCCCGAAACACCAATATTGCTATTGCATCAAACTCATTGTCATGCATTTTGCTAAACACGTGGACAAAATCTATTGCTTGCAGTAGTAATTGCTCCTACTAATGCAATATACGGCTCAATGATTTTTATGTTGATTTTTGTCAACTGAAAAGGGTCCTTAAAAGGGGTTGTAAAGTCAGAAGGTTTTTTCCTCTTATTGCATTCTATGCAGTAAGAGAAAAAGACTTCTGTGTGCAGCAGCCCCCCTAACACTTACCTGAGGTCCCTCTCTGTCCAGTGATGTCCACGAGTGTCTCAGCTTTCCGAGATACTCCCTAATTGGCTGAGGTGCCATTGGCTCCCACTGCTGTCAAAGTCAGCTAGCCAATCAGGAGAGAGAGGAGGCGGGACCGTGTCGCCCTCATAGCAAGCTGCTTGCTGTGGGGGCACTCAACAGGAAGGAGGGGCCAGAAACAACGAAGAGGGACCTGAGACTAGGAGGATCTGGGCTGCTCTGTGCAAATCCACTGCAAAAGAGCAGGTAAGTATAACGATTGTTATTTTTATAGGAAAGAATAAAAATCATCTATCCATTTGAAACATATCAAGTTAAATGAACCCAATGTACATTAAAGGAGAAGTCCAGCCTGAGCTCATTTGGCTGGGCTTCTCCTATGGGTCACAGGAGTGCAATTCATGTTGCACTCCTGTGACCAGTTTTCAGGAGAGAGCAGACTGAAGTCCTCTCTCTGCTAATGTCACTGGAATCAGTCCAGGCACCGCGTCTTCCCGACTTCAGAAGTCTGAATCCACCAGGTGCCTGGACTGATGGCAGTCTGAGCCTCTCGGCGAACCACTGAGACAGCCGCTCCCAGCACCTCCACAGCTCAGCACTCCAGTGAGGGTGTGGAGGAGCAGAGAAGGAGAGCTATTGATTGACAGGCAGCAGCTCTCCTCTTGGGGATCTGTGAGAACAGAGTCATCAGTGGTGTTGGATGGCTCGGTTCTCAGTGAAGAGGCGGTGGGGGACAGATGCAGCATCCACGTAGGTAAGTATGATTAGGGAAAAAAGCGCAAACCCATACTTCTCTTTTAATGTATGTGTCCTGATATGAACGGATCCTTTTAGTTTAAAGATTTGGGCAATTTTTCTTATTTATAATATCTCAGTCCCACATGGTATCTACCTTTTTAGTAATAATGAATTTGGCACTGGGTTGAAGAATTGCTACACGATGGGCCATTACGCTTCATGTTTCATAAGCTGTCAGATTGTGCGCACTCAGTGATAGTTGAAAAACTCATTACGGTTTGTAATAGCAGAGCAGTCTGAATTTCTAAATATAACCTATTAACAATTATGTCTCAGTTACTGAAGCTAAGAAATTGAAATTAGCTGATCTTCTGAACCAGCCAGCCAGAATAATTTGTCAACTGTCCCTGGCCTGCTTTAAGATCACTGGGAGTCCAAGGAAGTCATGTTGTGCCTGGATCCACTATTACATCACTATAATGAACCTAAAAAGTGCAGAATGGATAGTTGCTTCTGATGTATGGGAACGGGTTTTTTGCCCCAAGTACATGTAAAACAACCTGTTCAGTTAAAATAGAAATAAAAAGGCAAAACATTTGTATAGAGATAATTGCAAAGCAGAGGGACTGGCAGGTACACCAGCGACTTTACACAAAGGAAGTAATACAAAGAAAACAGGATACGTTTTCATAAAAGTACATGGTACAGCAGGAAAATATCAGGAATATGAAATGTTGGGTTTACTTCTTCTTTAAGACCTCCTCAGCAATGACATGCTAAGGGAAAGCATTGGACAAAGGGGACCTAGTATTTCTAAAACGTCCATCCCACAAGCTTTGGAGGTCCCATTGAAGGGAAGTGTTTTTCCACTCACATAGGTTTTTTTTTTAGGCTGCACTGGAATTTTTTTTAATGCACTGGTGCCCAACACATGGACAAAAGTGCTCCAGTCCTTGATCCAGGTCTACAACAATACACAAGCATGTAGGGCCAGGTGGACACTTTTATCACTGCACTATGATTTGGGGGCAGAGCAGTAGCAAGAACCTTTCATACTGTCTGTACTGAGCTCCCGAGGACCTGGTTGTCACGCTTGATGGCCAGTCCCACTCTGTGCAAAAGAAGCCCCTGCCTGGTTTGGCCACTGTACATGTACAAGCACAATTGGTCTCAGCTTGGGGGAGGGAGACACCTATCTTCATTTTATCTGCTAGAGCAAGGGTCTCCAAACTTTCTAAACAAAAGGGCCATTTTACTGTCCTTCAAACTTTAGGGGGGCTGGAATGTGGCCAGTGGGACGAGCGGCGCCCCATCGCTGGTGCCAGTGGGACGAGCGGCACCCCATCGCTGGTGCCAGTGGGACGAGCGGCACCCCATCGCTGGTGCCAGTGGGACGAGCGGCACCCCAAGGGCTGGATAAAAGCAAGAAAAAGGGTCACATCCAACCCTGGGTTGCAGTTTGGAGACCACTGTGCTAGAGGAACCTTTTTCCGGGCAATCCAGAAACAATTAAGCAAGAGCGGCATAATGTTTGGGGTTCTAAATAATTTTCTAGCAAAAAAAAATAATAATATAGGATTTTAACTTAAAACCAACAAATGTCAGAAAAAGGTTTAGTGTTTAAGTCGTTAAAATATCCTCACTTACACACGAAGTGTATTCCATGGTCAAATGACCGCTGTGGCTTCAGAAGAGCAGAGAGAAAGACAGAATCGTGAAACACTTTTATCAAGATCTCTTGATAGACAATAAAAAAAAAAGGGTCCTATGCGAGTTTGATGCGAATTCAGCCTTACGATCTTTATGGCTGAAATCGCATCGCACAGAGTTTGCATGTTTTTTTCACTGCAGTGCGGGGCGAACCACATCCGATCTCTGACATCGCACCAGTGTGAAATGGCCTTCAAGCCATACAAAATTAGCTACTAATAGCACTAACCTGCTCCTATGGTGTTGCTTCTTTGCTTGGCCAGCAACAGAGTGAAAAGTATTGGATGGGGATCACTGAAGGTAAAAATAGTTAAAGGATATCCAAGCCCAAGAACAAAAATGTAATATTGAAGCTCACCAATCCTTAGGCCTCATGCACACTGGATGTTAAAATAACGTTATAAAAACGGCAGTAGCTTTGCAGGGTTTTTCAAGTTTTTTCAACGTTTTTGCAATAGCGTTTTTTAGAGGTTTTTTTTTTTTTAAGCAAATTTTTTTTCTTCTTTAAATGGATCAAAAAAATGCTGGTGAGCGACATTTTTGAGCGTTTATCAGCGTTAGAGATGTTTTTCAGCTGTAAAAATGCTCTCAGAACCCACTAGTTTTGGGTTTTTTTTACTGCTCAAAAACACCACTGCCCAAAACTGCTGATAACAGCCTATGTGTGCATGGACACATAGGATAACATGATGGAGAGTTTAATGACTGTAGAAAAAAAACGTCTACAGCCGAAAAAAGCTGCTGTAATACCATCAAAAAATGTCCAGTGTGCATGAGGCCTTAGGCTCCATTCACACTAGCGCGTTTTTTGATGCATTTTGCATTTTGCAGAAATGCACGGGAATTTTTTAACATGGGTTCCTATGGAACATGTTCACATCAATGCTTTTTTGTTTCTTTGCGTTTTTGGAAAGGGTCGGGGACTTTTTTTCATGCAAAATGCAGCGTTTTGCATGTAATGGTTTTCAATGGACAAGCATCAAAAACGCAAGTGCACCTTTTTTGCAGCGTTTTTGATGCGTTTTTGGTGCGTTTTTGATGCGTTTTTGCCGTTTTTTTTTTTTTTTTTTTTTTTTTAATTTTTTTTTTTTTTTTTAATTTTTTTGAAGACTGTAAAAAAAAATGTAAAAAAAAAAAAAAAAAAAAAAACGCAAAACGCAAATCGCGGCAAAATCGCGGCAAAAACGCGGCTCAAAAACGCGGCTCAAAAACGTGGCAAGCATGAAAAAAAAACCTCCAAAAACGCTCAAAAGCAACATGCATAGGTGTGAATCGAGCCTGAGGCTCGATTCACACCTATGCATGTTGCTTTTGAGCGTTTTTGGAGGTTTTTTTTTCATGCTTGCCACGTTTTTGAGCCGCGTTTTTGCCGCGTTTTTGCCGCGATTTTGCCGCGATTTGCGTTTTTTTTTTTTTTTTTTTTTTTTTACATTTTTTTTTACAGTCTTCAAAAAAATTAAAAAAAAAAAAAAAAATTAAAAAAAAACAAAAAAAAAAAACGGCAAAAACGCATCAAAAACGCACCAAAAACGCATCAAAAACGCTGCAAAAAAGGTGCACTTGCGTTTTTGATGCTTGTCCATTGAAAACCATTACATGCAAAACGCTGCATTTTGCATGAAAAAAAGTCCCCGACCCTTTCCAAAAACGCAAAGAAACAAAAAAGCATTGATGTGAACATGTTCCATAGGAACCCATGTTAAAAAATTCCCGTGCATTTCTGCAAAATGCAAAATGCATCAAAAAACGCGCTAGTGTGAATGGAGCCTTAGATGTGGTGCTTGCATAACATTTATTTTTCAGGCTACGAACCTGCATTGATTAAACTGCAGGCATTTCCTGATGGGCTGTCTGGTTTGAAGCGGCAAAAATTGACATACTGAGCCAAAAGAATCTACTTTGAACATTCAAAATCTGAATAGTAATCCAATGATCCTAGAAAGCGCCTGCTTGCGATGCTGGAACGTACTCTGCAGCACCCTGCTCATCTGACAATGCAGAATGCCTGAAGTATATTAATTACATAAATAAAATTTAAAAAATGCCAGTACCAAGAAGGTTCTTATGAAACCCACCCCCCCCCCCCCCCCAGATTTAAAACTACATTGAAAGTCTTAATGTGACTGGCGAGAGAGAGCGAGCAACTAGGGCCTTATACCGCCCAGATCAGTATATTTCTAAACCAATAACAAGCGGG
Organism: Lithobates clamitans; assembly: GCA_037952925.1. Classification (NCBI taxonomy): domain Eukaryota; kingdom Metazoa; phylum Chordata; class Amphibia; order Anura; family Ranidae; genus Lithobates; species Lithobates clamitans. The sequence goes on along the minus strand of JBBGZY010000254.1, from coordinate 3,392,500 downwards.
AACTGTCCATGGCTTTTCACAGATACCTGCAGTTAGGAACAGATATGTGGCCCTGGACACAGACAGTTCTTATCCATGGATGCATATTTGTCAAAAACGGCAGGTAATCGCTTCATTTGCAATTACATGCAAACAGTGTTAGCCTGTAATTGATCTGTACAGGTTTCCTGTCCGTGCATGATCAGAAACACCTGTCCACACCCAACGCACAAGTACCATGATTTGGGTGGTGTATGGCCCTAATCTCTTGTCTTCGTGAGCACTTATGAATTAGAGACCTCACATTGAGAGAATGTTCTGATTTAAGCACAGTAGTGGGATTTGCTGGATAGCATTAGCATCTCATGGGCTGATTTCTGTTATTGCCTATAACTGCTCTTTAAAACTGATGTGTTTAGGCCTTCAGGGATGCATGCTTTCTAAAATCAAGAGCAATTACCATTCCTGTCTACAGGGTAATAGGCTTAAAATCCACTAACGGTTCTTTAAACTGGTCGATATGAACTCTCAGGAAAGACAGTGGTCTGGATATGGAACAAAATAACAATCCTGATACAAAATCAATTTTCATACTTCGGTTACAAGCATTGGAAAAAAAAAAGGGTTTCATCTGCAAATATTATAAAAAGGTAAGAAAAGCAAGAGGAACAAGCATTTCTGGAAAAATTCGAGGTTTTCTACTTTCAGGCAAACCTGTAGTAAAATGTTACCCTAAAGCTAAAAAAGCTACCAGTATTGCTGGAAATGATAAATAGTAATGGAAAGTGTGTTACCTGGAGAAATTGTTGCTCCAGGCCCCCTCCTATAATGCATCGTTGCGAAGACGTGGCCCGGTCATATGATCTCTGCTGAAGGGTGAGATCAGCCAGACAGAACTTTAATGTTTCAGCTGAGATCAACTGATCAAATGTTTATTCTTTATTGATCCATCAGAGCATTGGTTCTCAACCTGGGGGTCAAATGACGATTTGCCAGGGGTCACCGAATCCTGGGCTGTTCCGGAAGCCCACACCACTCTCCCAACCTTTTTGCGGTCGCCCATTCAGTTCACAGCATGGCGGGGGGGGGGACTAGAGGTCAGCAGACTGGTGAGGAATGTGAAGTGGGAGGGGCTGGAGGATACCCTAGCTCCTGATTTCTGCATAGGTGTCACTGCTACGAGACACCACAGAGCTGGAGACACACTGAGTAACACTACCTGTTTTTAGAGTTGCCATTAAAAGTACCCCCCTACAGTTCTCAGATCAGCAGATGACCTTGATCAAAAGCACCTAAGTTGGCTGATCAGAACTCCCCGCCAGCACTGCCACTCATCCCATTTCCCCCACCTTCACCAAGGAGTAAGAGAAGGAATAAAAATAGAGAAGGGAGAGAAGAGAGGGAGGAACAAAAAAAAAAAAAAAAGGGAGAGAAAGAATAGGAGAAAGAACAAGAAAGATGGCTAGAGAGAGGGATGGGGAAAAAAAACCCAAGACATTAGGATAGAGAGAGATAAAAGGGAAATAAAAGGAGAACAAAGAGAAAGTAGAACATCCTAAAATGTACCATGAGGGGTTTTAATACTGTACAAGTGGAAGGGACTCAGGTAGCGCTATATGTCCGTGGTTTAGGGGCACAAATTACTTGTCTTGCCTTGGGTGCTGACAACCCACGCTATGAAAATTTTACTGTTAGGGGTCCCCACACCATGGGAAATTTTATCAAGGGGTCACAGCACTAGAAGGGTTGAGAACCACTGCATTAGAGCAAGACTTATGAATCACTGCACAGATTTTAGCCCGTTCTTTTAAATATATAATAAAAAGGATGTAGCGCAACCTCTATTACATAACACCACAAATGAAATCACTTAAATGTACCAATAGAAAAGTCCAAGAAGAATGTGCTTCCATCCAATAGGAACTAACCATGTGCTCATAAATCTTCAACTTACCAATCACCCCTGATCTGCATGCAGTCACGCCCATGCTCAGTATATGCTCACCTCCAGACCTGTGTTATTTTCATCAATTAAAATACAGTAATACCTTGGATTATGAGCAGAATTCATTCCAGAAGAATGCTTGTAATCCGAAGCACTCGTATATCAAAGCGAGTTTCCCCATAAGAAATAATGGAAACTCAGATGATTCGTTCCACAACCACTGCTGGTGTATGCAGTACTGTATGGGGCCAGAGGTGTGGGGGCGATGGCGATGCTCGGAGACACTCTGGAATTGTTGACACTTACGCACGTTACACCCACCCCACCTAGCTGGGAGTGTCTCCAGACCTCTGGCCATACACGGTGATATACTGTATACACTAGCAGCTTGAGTCCTGCTCATCATGCGAGACAGTGCTCGCAAATCGAGTCAGGATTTTAAAAAAAGAAAAAAAAAAAAAAAAACATAGCTCGTCTTGTAAAACGCAACTAAAACAGTATTTTAGTCAAAAGACTAGGACTGAAACCCTTCTGCAGTGCAGCAGCCCCCTCCCCACTTTTTACTTACCTGAGCCCGATCATTCCAAGATGGGGACAAGAACAGCAGCTCCAGACGTTGTCTCGGGCCCTCATTGGATAGATTGATAACAGCAGGAGCTATTGGCTCCCAGTGCTGTCAATCAAATATACGAAGAGGAGGAGGAGCCACTCTGTGCATGAGTTTTGTCTCAGACTGTTGCCGGACTGTATGGAGTGGGATCCCTGATTAATCAAAGCATTGTCTGGGTGTTTGGCTGTTGATAAGCTTACTGTTATTTAGATCAGTGTTTCTCAACTCCAGTCCTCAAGGCGCCCCAACAGGTCATGTTTTCAGGCTTACCATTATTTTGCACAGGTGATTTGATCAGTTTCACTGCCTTAGTAATTACCACAGCTGTTTCATCTGAGGGAAATCCTGAAAACACGACCTGTTGGTGCGCCTTGAGGACTGGAGTTGAGAAACACTGATTTAGATCACTGTTAGTTGTCAGATGTTGATTAGCTTACTGTTTATGTTAGCTGTTCATTAGATGCACTGTTAGATGTACTGATGATATCACTATTTAAAGTTTGTATTGTTTAGGATAATGTGATCAAGCATTTATCTGAATTTTTGTGGTATACATTCTGTGTGAATTTATTGTCTATTGTCGTCTAGTTCTTGGGTGCAATTCCCAGCTCTAATACCTGGTTCCTTGTTCCAGAGTGGAGGAAGCTGTACCTTGGCAAAGGCACCCAAGGCTGGGTGCCAGGCGGTCTGTCACAACACCGTTCCGTAATTTTTTTTTTTAAGTTCTACCAGCTAAAACATGGCATTCATGCACAATACACAAACCTAGACCCCAATAAAGGATTAGGAATATGGTTATAGGTGAAAGCTTTTGAATATTTTTTTTCATAATGCTCCAAATTTTTGCCTCAGCAAAAATGAAACCTGTGATTTACCCATGCAAAGCAACAGGTTTCCTTTAGCACCAACCCTTTCAACAACTTTTACTTACCAAGCCCTGGCCCCTGCTATAGGTTCGGCCACTGTGAGGGTAGAGTAATACTGGTACTTCCAGTAACTCCCTCCCCGTCCCCCTGCATGGCAAACTCCAGCGTATAGTCACAATAACCAAGTGCTGTATTAAGCTAAAGACAAAAATTCCACCAATTGTGTATTTTCTATTTGTATCACTGAATGTACACCTTTACGAACGAGTTCGTAAAATACAGTATAATTGGCCTGCAACATTTAGTCATTTTAATACACTTGTGCTGGAAGGTTTACATACCCCTGCCAGGATTTGTACAATGTTTGCCATTTTTGATGCTACAATACAGCTCATTTACAATACAACAAACCATACCCAGAGAAGTCTCAAAATGTCTGGAACAAAATCACGGAGTAAAAAGACCAAAATGAAATTGTATGATCACAACCACCAACACCATCTTTGGAGAGGAGTCAACAAGGCCTATAAAGAGAAGCAAACCATTCTAACTGTAAAGCATGGAAACGGATTTCTGTTTTGGGGGAGTGTGACCTACACTGTCACAAGGAATGAAAGACAAAGTCCCAGCAAGATTAAAAGCTCACCTGTTGATCCAGGGATTCAAGTAAAAAATAATCTGCGCTTCAGAAACCATATGCAGCACCATTTGCAGGACCACTTCTTTAGGTTTTGTAATTTTGATTGTGAGCTCCACCACTATGAAGCCCAATTTCTGGGTGTTCCCAAGGGGGAGTCTCAGCAAAGCCCAGTAACTACTGCCCACTTTGCTTTGTCCTTCGACAGTCATTGGAAATTTTTCAAACAGGCTTCTGGAAGTACGCAAATGGTCTACAACTATAAAAGTGATGGCGAACCTTGGCATCCCAGATGTTTTGGAACTACATTTCCCATGATGCTCAACTACACTGCAGAGTGCATGCGCATCATTGGAAAATGGTTCCAAAACATCTGGGGTGCCAAGGTTCGCCATCGGTGACCTATAGCAAAGGCAAAAAAAAAAAGAGAAGGTCCAAAAACTCCCATTACAGCCAGTGTCTCTTGCTCCCTCTACTCTGCTTCCCTGAACTTCCTGTGGAGCAGAGTCACATGGCCCCCCTCTTCTGGAAAATATATATCTCCATTTATCATCTTCAGGATTCCCCTAGTCATTCACAAAATTAGGAGCCACTTTCAATATGGGGTTGCCTGTCAGCATGCAGGACTTTCCTGGGACCATACACAACAGGGTAGCACCATAGGAACCTGGAAGCCAACGAGCCACACTGGAAAGTGGGATCAGCAATCAAGGAACTGAGTAAAAGTGCAGGCAGAGCAAACTTTAAGCCCCAGTTCACATTGGGGTATTTGACATGACAAATTGTATGCGAAATCGCAGCCTATTGCCGACAACGGCATTGTCCAAATCGGTGCGACACCAACTTGGCAGCACAGATTTCCACAAGTAGTACCTGCATTACTTTTGGCGACTTTGGAGGTGATTTCAATAGACATCTGTGCATGAACCCGCACAGATGTCTTTCAAATCGCCCCTGAACTCACAATAAAATGCGGGTTTGAAATCGTGCCAGTTCAGATGAACTGGCACAATTTCAAACCCGCCTCCAATGTGAGCATAGGCTGGAATTGGACACAAAGCAAAGTTCAAAGGTCAGTAACTAAACCATTACCATTTAATATCTCTATAAGCATTGGAACCAGAGACAGACAGTCAGGCATCTGGCATTTTCACAAGCTCAGCCAAGGCAACTTCTCAGGTTTTCTTTTTTAATAAATAAAGACATATTGTGGATTTCTCAACACCTCCAATTCCTCATGTGAGCTGAGGCTGGTGTCAGGGATGTCTGCTCTCTACATAACAATTAACACTTGGGCGATCCATTGCACTGCTCTGTACACAAACACGTCCAGTACCTGGATAATGTACACACAATGCAACTCTCCTCTCATGGCTACAACCAGCTAGGTGCAATGACGGTATATAACTAGCAATGAAAGTCTTACTTTGTAATATCAAAGTGCTAGGATAAAAAAAACTGATTGAGACACACCATGTAAATGATAAGCTGAACACTTACCTGTCCAGTGGGCACCACTGCTATCGAACACTTCCAGTGTGTCAGATACTCATCTCTTGCAAGGCACTGCAGTTACCACCTTCTTGGCCACTACATCATCTGCTGGACACTCTGGTTTCAACACTCAGCAACTGTGTTCTGTGATGATGTAGTGTCCAGGTGATAGGAAGAACAATGCATGGCAGGAACACGATACCCAACAATTCTAGAAGTACTGGATACCAGAAGGGAGGGAAGCCTGGACAGGTAAGTATTCAACATATTTCTTTACAGAAAGGATCTTAAATGTTTTATCCCATATATGCAGTAACATTAACCTGTCCGCTGTGATTCTTAATTATCCATTGTCACAACTGTACTCCAAGTGACCATCCTGGTGATGAAATTTGAGAGCCTATAGTAGAGCTGCACAATTAATCCCTAAAAAATCGTGATCTCGATTCAACCCCCTGACAATCTCTATTGCAGAGTTTGCTGATGCTTTCATATAACAAGTGGAGAGACTTATCTGCTCACTCAGCTGTCAAAAGAAAACATCTGGGCAATCTGTCAAGTTTTTAACATGAAACATTGTAACTAACTCTACCTTCTTAGATCAAAAGGATAAAGTCTGTATTTAAAGAAAAAAAAATCCAGGCAGTCTGCTAAATTTTTAACAACTTGTAAATGCAGGAAGTCTAACCACTTAAAGTCTAAATCTTTTTCTGACACTTGTTTCTTAAGTTAAAATCAATATTTTTTGTTAGAAAAATTACTTGGAACCCCCAAACATTATATATATATATATATATTTTAGCAGAGACCCTAGGGAATAAAATGTCAATTGCTGTAATATTTTATGTCACACTGTATTTGCCCAGTGGTCTTTCAAACGCAATTTTTTGGAAAAAAAATACACTTCAATAAATTAAAAAAAACAAAAACCAAAAAAAAACGAAACAGTTAAAAGTTAGCCCAATTTTTTTTTTTGTTTTAATGTGAAAGATGATGTTACGCCATGAGAATCGTGATCTATCTTGTAAGCAAAAAATTTGTGATTCTCATTTTAGCCAGAATCGTGCAGCTCTAGCCTATAGGCACTTGGTGGGTGTCTTGGCACCAATAAATCACAAAAGGTCCACTAGATTAGACTCGCTGCCAGATCCTCATCGATTTCAAAGCTGGTTCTCTGATCTCTAATCCATTCCTAAAATATACCTTTTTCTGATCTGTAATTCTCTTTGTACATCACCATTACTACTCATCACTGTTGCTTTCTGACCACTACCCTCTGCACATTCACTGTTGTCCCTTGTACACCAACACACCATCTTTGCCCCCCAATCGCTCCCTGGACATCACATTACTTCTTGCATTTCACCATTGTTCATTGCACTACTCATCACTACTCTCTGCACATCACCATTGTTAATTGCACTACTCATCACTATTCTCTGCACATCACCATAGCACTCTGGACTGCTTGTCAGCGATTCTGCCTGCCCTTTGCCATTTCTCTCTGATCACCACCACTGCTCTTTGCGCACCTTCATTGCTCCCCGCGATCGCCATCACTCTTTCATCACATCGCTCTTTGCGCGTCATGATCACTTCACACACACCATCATCGCTCCCTACACACCATCACTCCCTGTACATCACATTACTTCTTGCACTTCACCATCACTATGTGGTCACCATCGTTCTTTGACTCCTTATCACCATGCGCACCACCACCGTTCCCCCCGTGTATCACCATCGCTCTCTGATCACATTGCTCCTAGCACATCACCATCACACTCTGCACTCCTTATCACTAATTCTCCCTGCAAATCACCATCCCTCTCTGATCACGACTACTCTCAGCACATCACCATCCCTCTCTGATCACGACTACTCTCAGCACATCACCATCCCTCTCCGATCACAACTACTCTCAGCACATCACCATTCCTCTCCGATCACAACTACTCTCAGCACATCACCATCCCTCTCCGATCACGACTACTCTTGGCACATCACCATCCCTCTCCGATCACGACTACTCTTGGCACATCACCATCACTCTCTGATCACGACTACTCTTGGCACATCATCATCCCTCTCTGATCACGACTACTCTTGGCACATCATCATCCCTCTCTGATCACGACTACTCTCAGCACATCACCATCCCTCTCCGATCACGACTACTCTCAGCACATCACCATCCCTCTCTGATCACGACTACTCTCGGCACATCACCATCCCTCTCTGATCACGACTACTCTCGGCACATCACCATCCCTCTCTGATCACGACTACTCTCAGCACATCACCATCCCTCTCTGATCAGGACTACTCTTGGCACATCACCATCACTCTCTGATCAGGACTACTCTTGGCACATCACCATCACTCTCTGATCACATCGCTACTTGCGCATCATGATTGCCCCTTGCACTACTTATCACCATTGCTCTCTGAACACCATTCTCTTTGTGCACCACCATAATCCCTTGCACATCACCATCGCCCCCCGATCACCATTGCCCCTTGCACACTTTATTACCATTGCCCTCCGAATATCACCAATACTCTTTGCCCCCTGCACAAAACATCACTTCTTGCACATCACCATTGCTCTATGAACTCCATCACTTCTTGCACATCACCACTGCTCTTGGATCACCATTGCCCCCTGCACATCCCCATCACTCTGTGCCCACCATGTACATCACCTTCTCCCCATGGCTCCATACACTTTGCACATGACATTCCTCCACACACATCCCCATGTCTCGGATATGACAGTCCGCACCCCCCGGCCAGTCTGGTGCCCCCCGCTCACCCGCAGACTCGCCGGTGTTGATCCAGTCCGGGTTGGCGATACTGGCGATGGCGAAGATATCGGCGGCCAGAAACAGACATCCTGAAATAATGGTCAGTTTATCCATATCTCTCCCCCCCCGCCGCTGTCCGCTTCCCTCTCACACGGAGGGGGGAGATCCCTCCGCATACAAGACAAACAACCCAGCGCTGAGGACCGGGCCGGACACTGCCCCGGAACTCGATCCCCCTTCTCCTGAGAGCCCCCCGGAAGTAAACACGAATCATTAGTCCTCCTCCTCCCCCCAACCTGGCTTTCCCGTCACTTTGTTACTACGGAAGCTGACAGCGGCCATGTCTGCCTAGCAACAAACAGCGACCTGTCTGCCTAGCAACAAGGAGCGCCGTCTGGGGTTGCTGTGTGCTCCTCCAGCTGCTCAGTTTCAGTTCACACTTGTGTCTTCTCTCCTAGGTGTTATGTGGTGGGAGGGGGGACACCATCAGAGGACTGGAAACTGCTGGATGACAACTATGGTTTTATACAAAACACTACTAGGGTTGCCACCTTTTCTTCAAGTCAAACCCAAACACTTTAGCGGAGCACAGCAATTTTTTTGAATACATATATTTTGCTAATAAATAACATTTTTTTTTAATTCTTTATTTAATTTTATAAAAGTACAACAAGCACATACTTCAGGTTAAAGTGGTTGTATACCTATTTTTAAAACTTTTACCTACAGGTAAGCCTATAATAAGGCTTACCGGTAGGTAAAAAAAATATCTCCTAAACCTGTACGGTTTTTAGAAGATATTCCTCTTGCAATGAGCCGCTGACTGCAGCGGCGCATGCGCACAGGGGATTCTCGGCTGAAAGCCCGGCAAACTCCGGACCTTGCCGGAAAGAAGTCCCCCACGCGCATGCGCGGGAGTGACGACATCACGGCTCCGGCCACTCACAGCGCCGGAGCCGCGATACCCGGAAGACACGCCGAGGGGAAATGTCAGCTCCCTCGGCGTGGACAGGGTGAGATGCCAGCGCCTCGTTCTAAGGTAAGTATCTCATAATGAGCTAGTATGCGATGCATACTAGCTCATTATGCCTTTTCCCTTACAGGTGTAGGGAAAGAAAAAAAAAATTTAGCGAGTTTTCTACCGCTTTAACACAGGCAAGAAAAATAGACCTTATTGCCAATGGAAAACCCCTTTTACCATTGAGAACCCCCACCCCTATCCCGCAGAGTTCCAAAAGAGAGAAAAAAGAAAAAAAAGAATATATATAAAACAACAACAAAAAAACATTATATACTTAGCCTACTCCCTTTATATTATATTATAATCTCCTCTACATATCTTCACGATTTTTTAAACAATACCCATTTGAACCACTTATTCCTGGAGTCAATACCATCTACCGACACCATTTCTCTAACCTCTCTAAAGCCTGGTTCACACAGGGGCGGCACGACTTGCAGGTCGCCTCAGCGAGGCGACCTGCAAACGACTGCCCGGGCGACTTGCAAAACGACTTCTGTATAGAAGTCTATGCAAGTCGCCCCAAGTCGCCCCAAGTCGCCCCCAAAGTAATACAGGAACCTTTTTCTAAGTCGGAGCGACTTGCGTCGCTCCGATTAGAACGGTTCCATAGCACAGAACGGGAGGCGACTTGTCAGGCGACTAGGTCGCCTGACAAGTCGCCCCAGTGTGAACCGAGCCTAAGATGTATATTTCATATCCAGTCCCGGATTCTAGGACCCTCCACCTCCTGCCATTTTTTTGGTATTAAGCTTTTAGCTGCATTCAGCAAGATGGGAATTATTGAGGAGTTGTATGTTCTAGCAGGAGCGTCTGTCCCGTGGAACAGACATGCCCACGAGTCTTCCGGAATATTTTTCCCTGTAATTTCTTTAATAAGCTGTAAAACTTCCTTCCAGAATTTTTTAATAATGGAGCAATCCCACCATAAGTGGGCCATTGTTCCCAATACCCTGCATCCTTTCCAGCACTCGGAGGATTTATCCATTTGAAATTTGCTGATTTTATCTGGTGTCACATACCACCTTGCTAAACATTTATAATTAGAAGAATAAACATTTTATCTGATGTATTTTTCTATACAAATAAAATTATACCTTTTATCTATATACTTATGCCCCTTACTCTGTCTGTACACACTTCACCTGTTTGCTCTTGCAAGTGCCGGAAAAGTCCACCTAGGGGAACCCTTTGTTTTGTATAACATTTATAATTAGTCTCAATCATTTTAGTGTTAACTGCAGAACTATGTGTCAACTTCAAAATTGTCTCTAAAGTGCTTTTATTACATTGTGACCCCAGTTCGTTTTCCCACTTCTTGATGTAAAGCAGCACTTCCAACCCATCTCTGTCCATTCAAATTTTATTTAACGATGATATATTATTTTTTGATTTTTCCCTCAGAAAAAGCTTCTCCAACGGCCTGAGATCTTCTCCATCTCTAATAGGCCCTGGAAGACTATCAACGAAATGATAAATAACATTTCTAATCATATGAAGTTAATAAAAAGAGCCCCCCTTTACATCTGAATCCGCAGAGTTCCCCTTTTACATCTGAACTCGCAGAGCTCCCTTTCACTGTAAGGGGGAACTCTGCAGACTCTGATGTAAGGGAGAACTCTGGGGACTCTAACATAAGGGATGCTCTGGGATCCCTGATTTAAGGGGGAACACTGATAACTCTGATGTACGGTAAGAACTCTGATGTAAGGGGGAACACTGTGGCCTCTGGTGTAAAGGGGAACTCTGATGTAAGGGGTGCTCTGAGAACCCTGATTTACCTTAGTAGGCTCACTCAGAGACAGGAGAGAAAAGGGGGGAGAGTTCAGTCACAGACAGGGATGGATGGTGAGCTCACTCACCCCTTGGCAGTCAGCACCTCTCATTCAGATGTATCTGAGGCTGCTGGACTTCAAATTTTCTGCCCCCACTTTCCTTTTCTGAGGCACAGCCCTGGGGATTGGAGTGTGGGTAGACACAGAGGGGTAGGGGCGGGGGGAAGAGGAGCAGATCGAGACCCCTCTCCTCTCCCGTCTGTGCGTGTGTTTAGGGGGGATTGTTAGTGTTGGCTTTGGGCAGCATGAAAGAGAGTGTAACAGACACACTCAGCTTAGACAACTGCAGCCAGCAACCCTGCTGGGAAGCCATAGTCCAGTCTGAATAATGTGTCCAGGTTTCAGGCAGTCTGAAATCCGGACATATGAAAACAAACCCGAACTGTCTGGGTGAATCCAGGACAGGTGGCAACTCTAAACACTACCCAGGAGAAGCAATGTCCCTCTGTCCCTCATTCCAACTCATTTTCCCTCATTTTGGTCTGATCTATATAGATGTATATAAAATGCACTTTTCATCTTAAAGTGTTTCCCAGTGCTAAACCTTTCATCTGATTTCTAAATTGCTGCATTTGTAAATTCCAAAAGCCAATATAAAGAAATAATAGTGGTAAAAAAAGCACTTGTGGGTTTAACCAATCTTGTTTTTTTGTACAATTCTCCTTTAAGGGCGTGTGGCAAGGGGTGTGTCCTATGCCTGCATACTTTTGCTGATAGGTGTCCCTCATTCCCATCTCAAAAAGTTGGGAGGTATGAGAATGGCAAACAAAAAGTTGAGGGAGTAGTCAAGATTATATATATACACACACACACACACACACACACACACCTTGGTTTGAGAGTAATTTGGTTTGAGAGCTTTTTGCAAGACAAGCAACATTTTTTCATAAATTTTGACTTGATATACAAGCAATGTCTTGATATAAGAGTAGAGTCATGTCACAACTGAGTATAAAAGAGAAGAGAGGCGCCTCTAAGTGTAGCAATATAGTTACATTTAAAGAAGGTACAACATTTAGCAACTCACATGGTTGATGATTAAAACAGGCACATCTAAGTATGCAGGCATCTGGGGTAAAGCTGTGCACATAGACCAATCTCTGTCGCGCCATCACCCCTTCCACTCTGCGCTCCATGAGTGCTTCAAGCATCGCTTTCAGATCACTCTACTGCAGGGTAGTCTTCCCGATTATGATTGCAGACTGACAGCGGTGAGAGCCAGTGTTCTATGAAGAAATGCCCCTCTGTCGAAAAATGCCTTCGATGGGTCTGCACACGCGCAGTAACAAACGTCACTCCAGCAGATATGTTGATCAGTTGGCGTGACGTCAACACAGCGCATGTGCACATCGTCGGAGGCATTATCTGACGCTATGCAAACAGCGGAGGGAGAACGTACTTGTCAGATTCTGCCTCACTGTTGCGGGGCAGGTTTTGCCTGTATTGAACGCAGTGTTTTCTGTCTGTTGCACGGTCTGTTTTGTAACCATATTGCTACTCTAAAACCCCTTTCACAATGGGGCGGCATGCTCGTTAGCAGAAAAGCCCTGTTAGTTTTAGCGGTGCTTTACCGCTCTTATAGTGGCGCTTTTTGGCAGGGGTGGGGCGGGAGTGGTGTATACACCACTCCCGCCCCACCCCAAAGATGCTGCTTGATGGACTTTTTTTCCCGTCCTGCTAGCGCACCGCCCTAGTGTGAAAGCAGTCGGGCTTTCACAGTGGGGTGGCTTGAGCAGACATCCCAACCTGCAAAAGCTCATTTTGGGGAGGTGGCAAACTCATTTCAGGGAGGTGACGCTTCGCATCGGCGCCGACCCCCACCCCAATTAAATACAGCCTGATCAGTGCCAATTAAATGCAGCTATACCAGTGCAGACATCTCAAATCTCCTGCAACCTGTGCAGCACAATCTCCAGACTGAGCCGGCCTGCACTATCACCCACTGCCACAGGAGGCGTTTGAACAGCGGCTACGAATGAAGCTCCCGAGCTTGGCTCTCATTGGTCCATGGGCGTTGCCTGCACCTGCGAAAGGAGGGAGGCGGGCCCATGCGGTAAAATCATTCCCGTGCCGTGATTGGTTGCTAGGCTCGGCTAATTTGCCTAGCAACTGAGTGTTCAGAGGCAAGGTCACGTGTTGTTTCTGCGCATGCGCCGCACATGCGCAGTACGGAGCTGCAGAACAGCTGAGTTTACGATCAGCTGTTGTCTCACGTTGCTGAGGCACATTCATGTAGGTGAGGGGCAGATTTTCAAATGATGAGCAGTGGTGGGGTGGAGTTTTTATCAATGGCCAAACAAAGTTGCAAAAGAAATCTTTATCTAGTATAGAAAAAGCTGCCCTTCAATTGACTAAACACTCCCCGCAAGCATTCAGAAAGAATAGCAGATAAAGATTTCTTTTGCAGATTTGTTTGGCCATCACACTGGATCCTTCATGTAAAGTCCAAACAACACATCTATCAGATTTACTGAATGAGGCCCAAGTGAAATGGTATCCTTCATCATCAATAATAACAATCATCGGGCATTGTTCTCTATATACACACACAACCCTCCCCATATCCTCTTACCCGGCTTCACATACAGCTCAAGCATGGCCCCAGCCCCCTCCCTTTCCAGGAACGCTCACTGCTGCTTCATGGCTGCTTTTATTTTTCCCTTCAAAGCTTTATTTGTAAGACCAAAAACACTGTGCTGCTCCTGTGGGCGGCGCATGCGCAGAAACATCACGTGACCCCACCTCATTACACTCAGTTGCTAGGCAAATAGCAACCAATCGCGGTGCACGCACAGGAATGATTTTGCCGCACGGGCCCACCCCACTCTTCCCTCCTTTAGCTGACGCAGGCATCGCCCATGGACCAATGAGAGCCGAGCTCGGGAGCTTCGTTCGCAGCCGATGTTCAAATGCCTCCTGTGTCAGTGGATGACAGTGCAGGCAGTCTCAGGCGGGAGATTGTGCCGCACTCGCGGGTGTGCGTGAGCCCACTGTGAAATATGGGAGACTCCTGCGAGTCGCGGGAGACTTGAGATGTCTGCTTGAGAGGCGCTTTACAGACGCTATTTTTAGCGGTAAAATGCCTAAAAAGTGCCCCAGTGTGAAAGGGGTCTTAGAGGTGCTTCTCTTCTCTTTTATACTCTGTAGCTCCTGATGGATTTTACTTCTAATCCCCATGTGGAGGCTTTCATTTGTGGATGGACATTTTATGGTTACACAACCAATCACATTGCTATAATCTCGACCCTAAGGACCCCAACTGCCGCAGACCAATAACTAGCCTCAATACCATCTCCAAAATTATGGAGAAAGCGGTAGTACAACAGCTACAGCGTCACCTGGACACACACCAACTCCTGGATCCTCTGCAATCAGGTTTTTGCCCAGGCCATGGCACAGAAACAGCACTTCTCAAAATATGGGATGATGCCCTCGAAGCAGCTGATGACGGAGAATCATGTCTCTTGGTACTATTAGACCTCAGTGCAGCATTTGACACAGTGGACCACAACACTCTACTCGCCCGCCTCACAGAAGTAGCAGGAGTCACAGACTCTGGGCTAAAATGGTTTGCATCCCTCTTAGAGAATCGTTCCCAGATAGTGAAACTTGGAGGATTCACTTCTGAAACCCGGGCAATCTCCTGTGGAGTCCCGCAGGGTTCACCCTTATCACCAGTCCTTTTCAACGTCTACATCCGCCCACTCCTCAAAATCATCAGAAAATCGGACCTCTCCTTCCACTCATATGCTGATGACACCCAACTGTACTTTCGCATCACCGGACAGAAAGACCACCATCAACAACTAGAAAAATGCCTTACTATGATAGATGACTGGATGACCGTTAGCTCCCTCAAACTCAATGGGTCAAAAACAGAACTTCTTCTCCTACACGCTAACCAAAATGCCAAAAACAAGGCTCTGTGGATACCTCCCACCATCTTAGGACAGACCAACTCTCCGAGCACCAAAGTCAAGAGTCTCGGAGTTATCTTTGACTCAGAAATGACAATGGATGCACAAATAGGATCGGTTGTCAGTGGATCCCACCATCTCCTCCGCTTGTTACGTAGACTCATCCCCTTCATCCCAGAGGAGGACAAAGCAGCAGTAGTTGGAACAATCATCAATTCCCGACTCAATTACGCTAACTCGCTCTACATAGGATTACCCCAATATCAGCTTGCGCGCTTACAACTCATCCAAAACACGGCGGCAAGACTGTTAACAGGAAAAAAACCCTGGGAGTCAATCTCCCCATCCCTCAGGAGCCTACACTGGCTAACCGTAAAGAATCGGATCACATTCAAGACCCTATGCCTCACCCACAAATGCATGCAAGGAAACTCCCCTCAATACCTTCGAGAGAAAATAAAACACTACACACCAAATCGCAATCTTCGATCGTCTAACCAAAACCTCCTTCTCATTCCCAAATACCGCTACAAAGCAAAGGGAGAACGAAGGTTTGTAGTCCAAGGACCTCGACTATGGAACGCACTTCCGCCCCACATACGCATGGAAGAAAACCATCTGGCTTTCAGGAAAAAACTCAAGACCTTCCTCTTCTAGAAGCTGTCAACACCAACGCATTAGCGCCTTGAGGCGATTCAGTTCGCATTTGCAGCGCTCTATAAATTTTTCATTCATTCATTCAATCTTTTTATACTGTAAAGTCACTGTAGGACCAAGCCTTTTCTTGCACTTTTTGTGTACAAGTAAAAATCTGTATTTTTTTTAGAAATTTACTTAGAACCCCCAAACATTATATATTTAACAGAGACCCTAGAGAATAAAATGGCAATATTTTAAGTCACACGGTATTTGCGCAGCGTTTTTTTTTTAAACGCAATTGTTTTGGAAAAATGCACTTTAATGAATTTTAATGCACAAAACACAATATAATACTCAAGTGGTAAAATATGAAAGATGATGTTATGCTGAGTAAATAGATACCTAACATGCCACACTTTAAAATTGTGCGTGCTCGTGGAATGGCGACAAACTACAATACTTAAAAATCTCCATAGGGGACATTTTACATTTTTTTTAAAGGTTACCTGTTTAGAGTTACAGAGGAGGTCTAGTGCTAGAATTATTGCTCTCACTCTAACGTTCGCAGCAACACCTTACATGTGTTGTGCGAACCCCATTTGCATATGTGTGCACGACTTACATATGCATTCACTTCTGTGTGTGAGCACAGCAGGATGGGGTCTTTTTTAAAATTATTATTTATTTTATTTTTACACTGTCACTTTTTTAGTACTTTTATTCCTTTTACAAGGAATGTAAACATCCCTTGTTTCTATTATTATTTTATATACATTGTAATATAAAATGAACTCACCATAATGCAGAATCGGTGGGAGCCCTGAGCATGTCACCTGCCACGTCGCCTGCCACCAGATGCCATCAGGTGCCCCCAGCAGAGTCCGTCCTTACATCAGGTGCCCCCATCAGCTAAGCCTTCCTCACATCTGTATCCCCAGCAGCGGAGTCCTCCTTACATCTGTGTCCCCATCAGCAGAGCCCCTCCTTACATCTGTGTCCCCATCAGCAGAGTCCCTTCTTACATCTGTGTCCCCAGCAGCGGAGCCCCTCCTTACATCTGGTGTCCCCATCAGCAGAGTCCTCCTTACATCTGTTGTCCTCATCAATGGAGCCCCTCCTTACATCTGGTGTCCCCATCAGCAGAGTCCTCCTTACATCTGTGTCCCGATCAGTCCTCCTTACATGTGGTGTCCCCATCAGTCCTCCTTACATGTGGTGTCCCCATCAGTCCTCCTTACATGTCGTGGTGTCCCCATCAGTCCTCCTTACATGTCGTGGTGTCCCCATCAGTCCTCCTTACATGTCGTGGTGTCCCCATCAGTCCTCCTTATATGTCATGGTGTCCCCATCAGTCCTCCTTACATGTCGTGGGGTCCCCATCAGTCCTCCTTACATGTCGTGGTGTCCCCATCAGTCCTCCTTACATGTCGTGGTATCCCCATCAGTCCTCTTTACATCTGGTGTCCCCATCAGTCCTCCTTACATCTGGTGTCCCCATCAGTCCTCCTTACATCTGGTGTCCCCATCAGTCCTCCTTACATGTCGTGGTATCCCCATCAGTCCTCCTTACATCTGGTGTCCCCATCAGTCCTCCTTACATCTGGTGTCCCCATCAGTCCTCCTTACATCTGGTGTCCCCATCAGTCCTCCTTACATGTCGTGGTATCCCCATCAGTCCTCCTTACATGCTCGTGGTGTCCCCATCAGCGGAGTCCTCCTCACATCAGCGTCCGTCCCCAGCAGCGGAGCCGACCTCACATCAATGTCCCCATCAGCAGAGTCCTCCTGTGTGTCCCTGGCAGCAGAGCCCTCCTTCATGCTGCGTCTGTCCTGTCCCCTTCAACGGCAGCTAGTGCGTTCCTGGGTTTCTCCGTGTGTTCAGTGGAGAGGGGCCTCCCCTCTCCACTGAACACAAGGGGATTAGTCCTCATGGTGGCAGCAGCGGCCATCTTCTTGTAGCCCACTGGCTGTTTTTGCTAAAACATTCCTGATTTTCCCGGGACAAAAAGCAAAATCCCGGGAA
The DNA here is from genome assembly GCA_037952925.1 of Lithobates clamitans. Taxonomy (NCBI): domain Eukaryota; kingdom Metazoa; phylum Chordata; class Amphibia; order Anura; family Ranidae; genus Lithobates; species Lithobates clamitans. The sequence goes on along the minus strand of JBBGZY010000254.1, from coordinate 3,374,727 downwards.
TTTAATCGGGACGAGCTTTGATCGGGATGAGGGTCCCAAAATCAGAATTGTCCCAGGAAGAATCGGGACTGTTGGCAAGTATGCTATTACTTACACAAATTTCTTTCAACCGTGCTAATACGTTTATGGCAAGACTTTTCCAGTCTATCCTGTCTGTGCTCCAATCACCAGGACTCCGTAGCACTGCTCCATCTACCCAAGGAGACACAGGTAGACAGAGTGGCTCAATGCTATCTGACACATTACACTTGTCAGTTTTCATATCACATTGCAATACCACATTTTCAGACATAAATGGTTGCAATACTACATTTTCACCACCATGCACTGACGGCGTGTCATCAACTTCATAAGACTCTGCTGTTTCAGCCTCAGCAGGCTGCATTAACTCATTATTCACCTCAACATTTTTAATCACATTAGTAAACAACACATTATATTCCTTTTTACCACTTGTCTTCCTGCTACACAGTACACTGCCTGAAGACAAGTCCTTATCAGTCCTCAGTCTTGCTGTGAATTCAGCATTAACCTGTGTTTCCCCACTACACAGGAGCAAGTCTCTCTTGGAAGCGGATCTCCACACCAGATTTACCACTACTTCACCGGCATTAAACACCTACTCAGTCTCTCTCACATGTCTAATAGTAAGACTGTTCCTATTCCCATTTGTACTCTTCCTTTGAGTGTATTGCTTCAGGAGCCATTCCTCTGCCGCACATCCTCTGACTCTCCAACACCCCCTGCAGGCAAAATGGATTCCCTCTTGCCAACAGTAACAGTCAACACTTTGGAACAGGAACCCGGGATTGCGGGTACAGGCTTTTCCTCCAACACATTACACCCAGCTATATTCCAGAATTTGGGGCAAGTAAAAATACCATGTCCCAATTGACCATATTCCAGGCATGGAACACTTTTACTCCCATCTCTATGGGAAAGCAGAGCCACTTCTCTGCTGTAGCTCCTCATTTTAGACAATACTTGTTCACTCATTGCCATGGGAGACCGCACTCTCCCAGCAGAACCTTTCCAGTGTTCTCCAACTGGTTGCACAGGTTCATCACAAACCCATCTGTGATGACTCTCGTCAGGAATACTCTACCTTGATCCACAAATCACATGATTGAGCTTAGCTTTGTTGCTATGGGCAACAAGACCCATCTGCTCATTCCTTCCACTAAGCAACAGCTTGCTTTCTTTTTTTGCGTTCTGACTGCCCCATCTCTGCAGTCAGGCACACAACACTTTTTAACACAGTTCTTTTCAACTCAGGAAAGTTTTGGCGCACTGTCTCTTTAAGACTTGCAAATCAATACACTTCTCCATGCAGACTTCACTGCAATCACATCAGCTGCTGAACAGTGCAAAACAAACATTCTCTGACAGTCACAGTTTTTGGTATGCAAGGATCTGAAACTCTGCCATCTTTGCCCACAGCAATTCCTCCACCAATTGTGACAGGTCGGGGTCTGCCAAAACAGTGAGTTTACTCCATGCCAGATATAATTTTCATAGCTTTCCTGCCCACTTTTATTTAAACGAATGTCAAATCTTCACACAGGTATGTCTTCCCATGCAGGGGGTTTTCACCATCACTTCAAAAACATAACATTCAGCCTCCTGGACTTCTTGTGGCAACTTTACAGCTCCAAGTATCTTTTCAGGGTCCCTCCTGAACATTACTACCTTTTTGGTCCTCTTGACCATTGTTTATGCACAAACGCTACACCTCATCTCTGCGTCTTCCTTACAGCTTCTTAGCTGCTCTTGTCCATCATGGGCTCTCAGTACAGCTTTATTTCTGCTTCTGTCCCTCATGGACTCTCTCTCAAGCTCGGGCTTTGCTCTGTCCTGACCTGGACACCATGATGCACACCAGCACCTTTGTCTCCCTTACAGACACAGACCCCTTCAGGAGAGTGGGGCCCTGAGCTCTAACTCTAGCTCTCACACTTGGACCATTAGTGTGCTCGCTACCTAGAAAACCTGGCATAAACCACTATTTTACGCAGTGGCACAGGGCAGCCTGCTACAATAAATACAGTGCGTTGAAAAAGTATTCATACCCCTTGAAATTTTCCACATTTTGTCATGTTCCAACCAAAAACGTAAATGTATTTTGTTGTGAATTTATGTAATAGACCAACACAAAGTAGCGCATAATTGTGAAGAGGAAGGAAAATGATAAATGGTTTTACATTTTTTTTTACAAATAAATATCTGAAAAGTGTGGCGTGCATTTGTATTCAACCCCCTAAGACCCCCTTCACACTGAAGCACCGCTAAAACAGCGCTAAAGTGCCGGTCCTTTTTGCTGTGCTTTTCAGGCGCTAGTGGGGTGTTATTTTAAGGTCACGTGACAACCCAGCTTTAGACCCGCCTATGACAAAGAAGTCTTTCATGCATAATATTATGTTACATATCCATCCAGACTTCGAACTTGGCCTCTGGCAGGTACTCAGCAAAACGTTTAGTGACTGCTCACACCAATGCCAGCAGCTCCAGCTTAAAAGAACTGATGGACACAGGATTTCCCTCAGCTGCATGTAAGCTGAAACTGGTGTAAACAATGACCCTTTCCTGACTGCTTTGTACATGTGAGAGCACAGCCTCTAAGCCAGTGTTTCTCAACTCCAGTCCTCAAGGCGCACCAACAGGTCATGTTTTCAGGCTTACCATTATTTTGCACAGGTGATTTGATCAGTTTCACTGCCTTAGTAATTCCCAAAGTCGTTTCAGATGAGGGAAATCCTGAAAACCTGACCTGTTGGGGCGCCTTGAGGACTGGAGTTGAAAAACACTGCTCTAAGCCCTAGGTACTGATGTTGGTTCTTAACTGGAATGGAACTGAGAAGTAAGCAAAGCTCAGTACAGGGGCCAACATTAGCTGCTGCTTCAAGAAGCCAAACACTGCCTGATGTTTTGGTTCCCATTCCACCTTTGTGTGGCTCTATCTAGTCTACCCTGTGTTGCCTTTGGTTCAAGGCAAAGTAGTATGTATAGTGCGTGATGAAACATCAATGATATCATCCAGCCCTAGAAAATTTCTAACTTCAGCCATGCACTTCCACTTTTTCTCAAGGTTGAGGAGCACGCCTTGCCTGGAGACTATACTTCCCAGAAACTCGATCTTGCACTTGAATAAATGACACTTCTTGGGTTTCGGTTTCAGCCCATACTAGTGCAGTAATGCAAACTCAGCATCTAGGTAGGCAATATGTTCCTTGAAATTGGCAGAGAATACCACTACATCATCTAGATCAGTGTTTCTCAACTCCAGTCCTCAAGGCGCACCAACAGGTCATGTTTTCAGGATTTCCCTCAGATGAAAAGGCTGTGGTAATTACTAAGGCAGTGAAACTGATCAAATCACCTGTGCAAAATAGTGGAAATCCTGAAAACATGACCTGTTGGTGCGCCTTGAGGACTGGAGTTGAGAAACACTGATCTAGATCACTGGTAGGCAAGTTTCAGCCCTCCAGCTCTTGTGGGACTACATGTACCACAAATTGCAAGGCACTTACACCCACAAGCATTAGTCCCATAGGTGAACTTGTACTTCCACAACAGCTGGAGGGTCGAAGCTTTCCTACCCCGATCTTGATAAGTCAGGTGATTATAAAGGTTCATGTCCCTGATACAATATTGCGTTGTTCTCTGGAAAGTGAGCATGTTTCTCAGACCAAAGGGCATTCTTTTGAACTGACACAACTCCATGGGGGTAATGAAAGTGGTCTTTGGGCTTTCTGCCTTGGCAACAGGTATCTTCCAATAACCACTGGAGAGATCAATATAAAAATATAGAATGTCCTAGGGTGGCAAGGGATTCATCAATCAAAGAAAGAGAATAGGTGTCCCTTGTGACACCTATCCTCCTTCAGGCATTAAAGTACCTATAGTCCACGCAAAAATGAAGGGTGCCATTCTTCTTCCATATTAAGATGATTGCAGACCCTCAATGGGCTCTTACTCAATTGCCCTTCTTGCATCCTATGATTCAGCATCTGCTTGACTTCTTGGTAGAGATAGGGAGGTATGCTTCTGCACCTCTTCCAGATAGGGGCATTCTCTCTGTGAGTAGCGTGTATTCAATAAAATTGTTATAGCCCATGTCATGGTCTCCCTATGAAAACACCTCTGATCACTGGGCTTCTTACTGCCTCTGAGTGAATGACAGTTGATCAGTAGTCAGCTGCAGGATTGAGAGTATCTGCTGTCTCGTCTACTACTAAGATTGGGTCTGTTAATTTACCACAGAAAACCCTGTGGCGGGAAAGGTAAGTGGAGTCCTCTAAGAAATTTTTAAAGATTTCTCTTGTGAATGTCTCGTTTAATGTTTTCATGCCTATGTGTCACCACTGGGGGGCTATATAGAGCACTTACCATCTCTTGCTTCTCAGAGAGCTCACAATGTGTCCAGTAAACAGCAGTTTTCTCTTCCTCTGGCCGGCAGTAGACCTCCGGTAAGTCTGGGGGGTTTTACCTCCCCGCCAGACGCCCCCCTGTGTTGTTTTTTCTTGCCCTCTTCTTGGGGAAGGAGCTCTTAAAATAGGGGAGCGAAGGGCACGCCGCTCGGCGGCTTCCAGATCCCCCCTTCGCCATTACTGCCTCTCTCCCTGCTGATCCCATAGGATCGGAGCCCGCGCTCACGTGGGAAAAACTTTTTTTTTTTAAAAGAAAGAGGAAGGGCCGTAGACAACGGGGGGCGGGGCTTAGCGATGCGTTGGCGTCCTCCAACGCCCAGCGTGGGCAGGTGTGTTTTAAAAGGCACCATTGTTGCTGTTGCAAGCTGCGGAGAGTCACAAGAGCAAAGGTGGCATGCAAGAGGTTTTTTGTAACACAGGTATTCCTTTTGACACATTTACTACTGCATCAGGCTGAGCATTATTAGCAGCAGCAGGGCTGGACTATTGCTCAAGCAGTCAATGCATTCCTTTTGGTAGTACCTCCTTTTGGTAAACACCTCAAAAAAGTGCTCTAGACGGACTATAGTCACACGGCAGCCTAGCACCATCTCAAAAAAAATGGCATTATCCCCTGAGAGTGATATGGCCGGTCAGAGTGAGCCATCAGGAGGGGCAAGTGTTGCAGCTGCTCTTAACACTGCAGCCCCTGTGTATATTACTAAGGAGTTTTCTCTTCAACCATTTTAAGTTTGGAGCAAAAAATTGATGCTTTAATCGCATCTCAGAGTCGGACTAAGCTCAGGACCCTCATGCTGAGGAACAAGGGGCGAGAGATGACAAATCTCTCTCAAAGGACCAGGAAGAGCCTAATATGGAAGGATCAGGTTCGCAGGAAAGATTGTTGGTACAATCTCTCACTGAATTGGTCCGCTCTACATTTTTACTGCCAGTAACGCAGTCAGTTGATGAGCCCACCTCTGGTTTGGGTTCACTAAAGCCTCCCCAATCTGTTCATGCGTTTCCTATCCATTCATGGCTAAGAAAGCTAATGTATTCTGAGTGGGAGCACCCAGATAAACAGTTTTTCCCTCCAAAAGTTTTCAATACTTTATCCTATGGAGGAAGAGTTCTATAAGAAATTAGGAATTCCAGCAATTGATGCTGCTATATCCTCTGTAAACAAAAACCTGACTTGTCCAGTAGACAATGCTCATATGCTAAAGGATCGAACAGATAAGATGTTGGAACTCCTTTTTAAAAACTATATTTTGCTTGCAGGTTCAGTCGTTCAGCCTGTGCTGGCAGCGATCGGAGTATCTTAGTCCTTAAAGGACCAGTTTATAGAGGTACTCAAGGTTATTCCTGATCAGCAGGCCCAGGATTTGGCCGGTATATCAGAAGCGTTGTGTTTTACAGTAGACGCTATGAAAGATTCTATTCTCCTGGCCTCACGGCTCATGCTAGGGCTGGTACATGTGCTGGTACATGTGCGTAGAATCCTATGGTTGAAAAATTGGTCGGTCGAAGCGCCATGCAAAAAGCTCTTGGCCAGTTTCCCATTTCATGGTGAACGGTTATTTGGAGACGATCTGGATAAGTATATCCAAAGAATTTCTAATGGGAAAAGTTCCCTTTTACCAGTTAAGAAGACGTTTAAGCATTTTTCTTTTAAACGTGCTTCTTCTCCAGTGCCTAGGGCATCAGCCTCCAGGCAGTCACGACGGCCTCCACCGTCAGGTTCAAGAGGTAAACCTCGGGGTCAGTCCCAGGGCCAAAAGACGTGGGGGAGGAAACCTACAGAATAAAATACTAAAGCCTCCTTATGAAGGGGCGCCCCCGCTCGCTCGAGTGGGGGGAAGGCTTCTACAGATTTCAAGGGTCAGACAGGAACAATGTCAAGACAGATGGGTGGCTTCCTCAATTTCTCTAGGTTACAAACTAGGGTTCTGAGAATTCCCGTCTCCTCGTTTTCTCAGATCAAACGTTCACAGAGATCCAGTGAAAAAGAAGTCTCTCTTTCTGCCTTGGATCATCTCTTGATATATATATATATATATATATATATATATATATATATATATATATCATCTATCTATCAAGTGTTGACTGCGCTACCTCAAGTAATATATTAACAAAAACACCCGCTTTATCTAAACCGATCATAAAGGTGACATGCCCATAGGCACCAGAAACATGTGAGTTTTATAGTCTTTTTTGCATGGTTTTAAAATAAACAGTAATAAGCTTATTGCGCTATGATTGCTGTTTAATTGTTTTTTCATGAGGACGGATTTATTTGCTTTATTGCATTGGGGCCAGCATAAGACAAACAGCAAAGCGGAATGGTTATCCCATAATGAACCAAAGGCCTATATATACTAACATCTGGTGAGTGGCCAATTCATGTGGTGGTGGTGTTGTCACTGGAATTAAGTCACAAAAATCACGAATGAGGAACTAAGAGCACAGAAACAGCACTATAGTGGATAGCCCACCCAGGGATCCACGCTCTATCAGCACACGAGCACAATTGGACTATAATTGGTTTTATTTAATAATGTGTTTTTTACATAATTATTGGAAGATACATAAGTGGTGTTATTAATTATTAGTGATTATTTAATTGGTGTATATGTAGATTTAATCATGTCACCTTTATAATCGGTTTAGATAAAGCGGGTGTTTTTGTTACTATATCACTTGAGGTAGCGCAGTCAACACTTTGACTGGTCAACACCAGTTTTTAAATATCCGTTCCTTTTGCATGGAGTCAATCCGATCAGTAGTCTCCAGCCTACAAGGGACAGAATTTCTGGCGTCAATCGACATCAAGGATGCTTATCTCCATGTGCCAATTTTCCCCGCTCACCAGAAATTTCTACGTTTCCAGGTAGAAAATCTTCATTTTCAGTTTGTAGCTCTGCCTTTCGGTCTAGCTACTGCACCTCAAGTGTTTACAAAGGTCCTGGCTCTTCCTTTAGGTTAAGGGCTCAAGGTATAACGATACTAGCCTACTTAGACGATCTACTCTTGATAGATCAGTCGGTAACCCGCTTAAACCAAAGTTTGGTCACCACAGTCAGCTAAGGATTCTCAACCTAAAGAAATCCTCCTTAAAACCATCAAGGAGATTGCAGTACTTAGGGCTAATCATACATACAGTTCAGAAGGTGTTTTTGCCCTAGAAAGGATCAGTTCCATAAAGGAACTGATTCAGTTGGTCAAAACAAAGAAGAGTCTCTTGACTCTTGATTCGACTTTGCATGAAGTTATTGGGAAAGATGGTGGCTTCTTTTGAGGCTGTTCCTTATGCGCAGTTTCATTCAAGACTGCTGCAAAAGGTCCAAGCTCTGGACTTCCCAATGCGTTTATCCCCCGAAGTGCATCAGAGCCTCAATTGGTGGTTGATATCCAGGAATTTTTAAAAAGGAAAATCCTTTCTACCAGTCAAGTGGAAGGTGGTAACAACAGATGCCAGCCTTCTGGGCTAGGGAGCAGTCCTGGAAAAAGCGTCTGTCCAAGGGAAATGGTCCGAATCAGAGAGGACCTTGCCCATCTATATTCTAGAGATTCGGGCAGTACGCCTGGCCCTAGAGGCCTGGATGCTCAGACTACGGAATTGTCCTGTCAGGATCCAATCCGACAATGCCACAGCAGTGGCCTATATCAATCACCAAGGGGGCATGAGAAGCCGTGCAGCCCAGAAAGAGGTGAATCATATTTTTTCTTGGGCAGAAAACAACATTTCCTGCCTATCAGCAATTTTCATTCCAGTAATAGAGAATTGGCAGGCAGACTACTTGAGTCGCCAACAATTGTTTCTGGGAAAATGGTCCCTTCAACCTGACATCTTTCTGTCAATATGTCAAAGATGGGGAGTTCCAGACATGGATTTGTTTGTGTCCAGGTTCAACAACAAGATCGACAACTTTGTGTCAAGGACAAGGGATCCGTTGGAATACGGAACAGATGCCTTGGTTTTTCCATGGGATCAGTTTTCACTGATCTATGCGTACCATCCTGTTCTGCTGCTTCCGCGCCTTCTTCGCAGGATCAAGCAAGAAGGGTAGGAAGTGATTCTTATGGCTCCTGCGTGGCCCAGGAGATCTTGGTTTGCCAAGATCATAAAGATGGCGGCAGTGGACCCTTGGACCCTACCACTGTGGCCGGGCCTTCTCTCGCAAGGTCCGGTATTCCATCCTACTTTACAAGCGCTAAATTTAACGGTTTGACTATTGAGACCCACATTCTGAAAGACCTGGGCTGTTAGCTTCAGTAGTTTCTACTTTGGTTAATGCTAGGAAGCCAGCCTCCAGAGTCATATACTATAGAGTCTGGAAGGCATATGTCTCCTGGTGCGAATCCAGGGGTTGGCACTCTAGGAAATATGTCATAGGTAGGATCCTTGAATTTCTGCAGATGGGATTGGAAATGAAGCTGGCCTTGAGTACTATCAAAGGCCAGGTGTCGGCCTTATCGGTGTTTTTTCAACGACCACTTGCCTCACACTCTCTGGTTCATAACTTTATTCAGGGGGTAACGCGGATTAATCCTCCAGTTAGGTCACCCCTGAACCCTTGGGACTTGAATTTAGTCCTGTCAGCATTACAGAAACAGCCTTTTGAGCCGATACGAGATATGCCCTTGGTCCTCTTGACGAGGAAAATAATTTTCTTGGTTGCCATATCTTCTGCAAGAAGAGTATCAGAGTTGGCTGCTCTTTCTTGTAAAGAGCCATATTTGATTATTCATAAGGATAAGGTTGTATTGCGGCCTCATCCTAATTTCCTACCAAAGGTAGTGTTAGGTTTTCATTTAAATCAGGATATTGTTCTGCCTTCATTTTTTCCAGAACCTTGTTCTGTGGAAGAAAGATCACTACATTCTCTTGATGTGGTGAGAGCTTTCAAGGTCTAGTTGAAGGTGACCGCTCAGATTTGTAAAACGGATGTTTTGTTTGTGCTGCCAGAAGGTCCTAAAAGAGGACAGGCAGCGTCAAAATCTACTATTTCTAAATTGATTCGTCAAGTGATTGTTCAAGCTTGTGGTTTAATAGAAAATTCCTCCTTTTCATATTAAAGCGCACTCCACCAGGGCTGTTAGTGCTTCTTGGGCAGTGCATCACCAAGCCTCCATGGCTCAGATCTGCAAGGCCGCAACTTGGTCTTCAGTCCATACATTTACCAGAATCTATAAAATAGATGTAAAAGGTCATGAGGATATCACCTTTGGGCACAGTGTACTGCAGGCTGCAGTATAAGTCCTCTTGTCTCTTGGTGCCCTACTTTTGTTGTGTCTCCCTCCCTTCAGTTGGCATTGCTATGGGACATCCCACATAGTAATTACTATGGCTCTGTGCAGTGACGGGACAAGGTCATTCGGTGCACAGAGCGAAGATGAAAAACTGGGCTCCCCCCGCTGTGAAAAGCTACAGTGCCTACAGACGATGGGATCTATACTAATGCATCAGTTACAGTGCATAAACCCCCTTCCTGCTGCATATTACCAATACCATTACTAATTAAGCAAACTCCCCTCAGAGACTGCAGACATGATATAAGACAAGAGATGGTTAGAGACTGAGTACATGATGCAGGCAATAGTCAGAGACTGCAGACATGATAAAAGTGATCAATGCAGTCTCACCAGTGCCCATCAAATGCAGCCTACCGCTTTGCCCATAATTGCAGCCTCTGTGCCCATCAATGCCGCCTCACTGTGCCCAAAATTGCAGCCTCACTGTGCCCATCAATGGCGCCTCACTGTGCCCATAATTGCAGCCTCTCTGTGCCCATCAATGCCGCCTCACTGTGCCTATAATTGCAGCCTCTCTGTGCCCATCAATGCAGCCTCATTGTGCCCATCAATGCCGCCTCACTGTGCCCATAATTGCAGCCTCTCTGCCTATAATCGCAGCCTCTCGGTGCCCATAATCGCAGACACTCTGTGCCCATAATCGCAGCCTCTCTGTGCCTATGAATGCAGACTCACCATAGCCTGCCCTGGATCACACAGCAGACATCTCCCGCAGCGATGTGTGTCACATAGCTGGGTGTGTGTGTTCGGCGGCGCCGTAACAAGGTTCCGCACCCTAAACTGGCTCGTGGGATAGGCAGAACACTGGTTCAATCCGCTATCACATGAGCCGGTCTAGGGGGGCGGGACCTTGTTACGTTGCCACCGAACACACACGCAGACCCAGCTCCCTGAAACACAGCGCTCCTGGCGCTGTGTGACAAACAAGAGGAGGTGGGAGGGGAGCGCTGTAGCCACAGATCAAAGCGACCCCAAGCGCCTCCCCTTCCTCCAGTAAATGGTCCCGCCCAGGGCATCCACCCCTTGTACCGGCCCTGGCTCTGTGTCCCGTGATGTGCGATAAGAAAATAGGATTTTTATAACAGCTTACCTGTAAAATCCTTTTCTTTGAAGTACATCACGGGACACATAGATCCCTCCCTTCTTTGGAATACACGTGTATTGCTTTGCTACAAAACTGAGGTACTCCCAGTAGTGGGAGGGGTTATATAGGGAGTGCACTTTTTGTCTTAGGGCTTGCCAGTGTCCATCACCTGAAGGTGGCCTATAACTCACATAGTAATTACTATGGCTCTGTGTCCCGTGATGTACTTCAAAGAAAAGGATTTTACAGGTAAGCTGTAAAAATTCTATTATGGTACAATCACAACAGTTTATGAAAAGCAGAGTGTTGCATTTAGTGCTGTGCTGACTTCAAATGGGTAATCCAATGAGAGTAGGAGTTAAAAAATATGAGAAAAAAGGGTCAATTCACTAACGTTTAACCTTGTCACGCGACTTTTTTGCATAGATTATTGCATGCGGTAAATTAAGTCCACTTCATTAAAAAAAAAATAACGATTATGCGATATTTACCACAAAATCAAAAATGTGTCGGTAAATATCATTTAAAAAGCTCTTAAGTCCAATTTACAAACAGACCAGAGAATAAAAAAGCATGCATTATTCACCAGCAGAGTTTGTCTTGCGGTATCACATGCGGACCCCTGCGCTGTTTTTTGATAAATTGATGGTTGCTAAGGAGCTGGATGGGAAGCCGGCCACCATGTCCTTAGCAACGGATGACTCATCAGCTGTCAGGGGAGTTTCCCCTGACAGCTGAATGCAACCAAAATGTGCAATTAAAAATGCTTAAAAAAAAAAAAAAACAGCGTCAAGCCATATTTTAAAAAAGAACTGCATGGGGTCCTCTCCAAAATCCATATCAGACCCTTATCCGAGCATGCAGAGCAGCAGGTCAGGAAAGGGAGGGGGATGAACGAGTGCCCCCCTCCTGAACCATACCAGGCCACATTCCCTCAACATGTAGGGGTGGGGCCCTTCTTCTCATCTTCCTATGTTGATGGGGACAAGGGCCTCATCCCCACAACTCTGGCCGGTGGTTGTGGGGGTCTGCAGGCAGGGGGCTTATTGGAATCTGGAAGCCCCCTTTAACAAGGGGACCCCAAGACCCCGCCCCCCCATGTGAATGAGTATGGGGTACATTGTACCCCATACTCATACACAAAAAAAGGTGTCACAAAGTAAAAAAAAACACAGAGACAATTCCTTTATTAAATAATAAAAAAAACATTGTTCCATGATGTAAATCCATCGTGAATCATGCCGCCCGCCGCACCTCTGTCCGTGACATCATAAGGGACAGTTCCACCGGGTGATGTCGCCAGATGGCCCCGCCCCTTGCCTAACTAAGAACTGTCAAACGGCGGAGACTGCAGTAGGCAGCCAGCCTTCATGTACGGCAGGAGCTTTTTTTATTTATTTTTCGGGTGTGATGGGCGGTGTCATTGACAATATTTTATTTATTTTTTAATAAAGGAATTGATAAAAACTCTGCGTTTTTATTACTTTTAGACACTTTTTGTTAAAGGGGCTTCCAGATTTCGATAAGCCCCCTGCCCAGAGACCCACACAACCACCGGCCAGGGTTGTGGGAATGTCCCCCCCTGCCCCAAAGCACCCACCCCCCTATGTTGAGGGCATGTGGCCTTGTATGGTTCGGGGGGGGGGGGGCAGGGCCACTCACTCCCCTCCCCCCTTTCCTGACCTGCTGGGCTGCATGCAACTGGCTCAATGCGGTAAATTACAGCATTAAATAATGCGGGAATTACCACTAAATCGAACAAGTACCGCATTCAGTATTTAACGCAAAATTCTTTTACTGCATTTTATTTGCCGTTGTTTAACTCTTAGTGAATTGACCCCAAACTATTACTAGAGATTAAATGTAATGGAATTTGTGCCAGTAACAAAAAAAAACTTCATTTACCCAAAGAAATTACATCTTTAATTATGCTATATTACATTATCATATTTTATGATATAATAAAAACATTTAAAGGGGTTGTAAACCCTAGTGTTTTTTCACCTCAATGCATCCTATGCATTAAGATGAAAAAACTTCTGACACTGACCGGCCCCCGAGCCCCTCGTTTTATTCACTTGAGCCCATACGTTCCCTTGGCGGAGACGCGCTCTATCTCGCTGCCCGGGGTTATCGGCTCTTGATTGGATAGATTGATAGCAGCGCAGCCATTGGCTCCCGCTGCTGTCAATCAAATCCAATGACGGGGCGGGTCAGAGTCCGCCATTCTGTATCTGTGCGCGCAAATGCTGGACTTGGGAGCGTGCCCCTCCCAGGGGGTTTACCGATGCAAGGAGGAGCCGCGAGCGCCGCTGGGGGACCCCAGAAGACGACGTTCGGGGCCACACTGTGCAAAACGAACTGCACAGTGGAGGTAAGTATGATACATTTGTTATTTTAAAAAAAACAACAAAAAAAAAAAAAACGAAGGTTTACAATCACTTGAAAGTAAAATTCTCTATTGGTGATAATAAATGCACGAGCAACCTAGTTAGGGAACATGCTTCCCCCTAGTGTTGTACCGTGTCTGAAATAAGCAAATACATATAGGAAAAAAAAAAAAAAATAAGCTCAAAGTATAACCAAATTGGGGAAAACAGTACCACTGCTGTCTGACATGAAAAAAAAATTAAACTCATGCAAATTGAATAAATTAAATAACACATCACATGCACAAGAAAACTCTAATAACACAGTATCTCCATGACAAAGTTAAACCATAAACATATTCCAAACCTCCAGGTGAAAAAATGAAACAAAGCCAGGTTATAATAAACAGTGGTAAAAACAATTATCTATTGACCAAAGCAGTAAGGCCCCTTTCACACTGGGGCGGTGGGGGCGTCGGCGGTACAACAGCGCTATTTTTAGCGCTGCTGTACCGTCGTTCTTGCAGCTGTATTCGGCCGCTAGCGGTGCTGTTTTAACCCCCGCTAGCGGCCGAAAAAGGGTTAAAATCACTCGTACAGCGCGGCTATAGCCGCGGTATTGCCGCGCTGTCCCATTGATTTCAATATGCAGGAGCGGTGAAGGAGCAGTGAATACGACCCCTAGAAAAACTTGGGGTCCATGCTATCTGGTGAGTGGGGACACAGGAGGGAGTGTGGCGCACTTAGAGTTTGGAGCACGATCGCACTTTATGAATTGGAGCAAATCATTCACCAATATATGGACATTCACTTACTTATGAATTGTTCTCACTTTATATTTTGATACATCATTTGCATATACAAGTGTAGCGCTATGAGTTAAGAAACTTATAAGATTATAAAAATGAAGATGAAGAAAAAAACGTCTGTATCAAACTCTAAAAGTTGCAATATAAGTTAGCTTGACAAATACATAGGATAAAGAAAATAAAGTCTCTGATATTTCTTCAGATGTTTTAAATGTTTTAAAAGTTGAGGAGGACTGGTGTTAGTCAAAAGGTATGTATAGTTCCTTATTCACCACGTGGATAACACATGCAAAAATGTGATGGACCCTCCACACAAGGACAAAATGAAGGCTTACCAGAGGGATTGAACTCATAGGAACATACGTTCAATGAGTCAATCAAGCTTGTGACCCCAATGGGTAATCAAAGAGGGGGAACTTCACAACTGGATGGTGGTAAAGCTTCAATGTATGTCCACACTTCTGACGGAACTCAAAGTGAATGGCAAACCTTCCCGCGGGTCATCTCAGATGGATAATCCATATAAGAATAAAGAAGGGGAGCCACATAGCATAATACCGTTTGGGAAAACAGATTTATTAAAATAAGTAATCAACTTACATTTCGTTAGTAAGAAAAGCGCTTCAAATTAAAATTATGGCAGGCAGTGGAGTCTCCCGACGCGCTTCGTCTTAAAAGACTTCTTCTGGATACATCATTTGCACTACTGCGAGGACTGAAATTTATTCATTTCATATTTTTTTTTTTTTTTTTTTTTTTTTTTTTTAGGGGCACCTGCAGTACAAGTGGATAAAGGACAAGGGTGGGCTAGCCCACCCAACTGTATGGAAGCAGGACCATGTTCTGGCCTGCTGTGGCATAAATAAGGGCTGTACACAGGGTAGGTGAAAAAAACAAAAAAACGACAAGGGCCCTCAGAGGCCAGATACTCTTTAGAAGGGGTATTGGCATCCCGGCACCTTAAAGAGTGTGTTCTGCACATCTGTATGGACAACAGACCCATACGGGACAGAAGTTTTGACAAGCTATCACAACTGAAATAGAAGACATTAGATATCTCTTTCACCACTCAATTAAAGAGGGGTCTACCCTGGCAGTAGAGAAATCAGTTTGAGGCATCAGACCGGTTCAGCCAGACTTTGGCAGATTAAGGTCAATAAAGGACAGAGTGCCTAGCCTGTCTAAGCAAAATGTCAGTAGAATCCTTGAGGAATAGCATGCCCCCCACCTGTAGTTACTCAGTAGAGTGGGATGCTGGTGAATCCACAGTATGGTATAGACCAGTGATGGTGAACCTTGGCACCCCAGATGTTTTGGAACTACATTTCCCATGATGCTCATGCACTCTGCAGTGTTGTTGAGCATCATGGGAAATGTAGTTCCAAAACATCTGGGGTGCCAAGGTTTGCCATCACTGGTATAGACCATTGTCTAGCAAATCCCCTCTCAAAAGGGAAAAGTTCCGGAACACTCAATTGGGGCCCAGGACCCTTTGGTGCGTTTCCAGTGAGGCTGGAGACAGTAGGCTGATCATCCAAATACAGTGTAGTACCCACTACGTCCATAAGGCCAGAAATAACCTCTAGTAAATCTGAGGTATTTCAAGATTAGTCTCATCAGAACTTTAATGTTGGGACTGAATAGAGTTAGATATGGTCACAGGAAGATCAGACATAGACCCTGTTATAGATGGTGCTGGCATTCGTTTAAGCCTCTTCAAGGGGCTATCTGTGAGGAATTGAGAGAACTGGGCCACAAAGTCTAGCGTAGATGTAGAAGCCCACAATGATCATATAGGGAACTCGGCCTGGCCGCACCTGACAGAGCTAAGGGAGAATCAGAGGCAGATGACCGCTTAACAGGGAAGGGTCAGACCCTATCCCTTAGGCCAGTGTTTCTCAACTGGGATTCCTCCTGAGGTTGCTAGGGGTTTCTTGAGCTTTGAACAATGGTGGATTGATCTCCCACCTTCACTGATCACCAATGCAGGCGGGGTAATTGTTCACTACTTCAAAACGGACCACTAATGATATTGTGGCGTACTTGGTGTCCACTCTATTCTCACTGTATAATAAAAAACAAAAAACAAACTGACATATAAATCACGCAAATGTGTCATGAGCTGTAGGCACAATTCTTTTTAGCGGGGGTTCTCCGAGAAACCTGAAAATTTCAAGGGTTCCTCAGGGGTAAAAAGGTTGAGAAAGGCTGCTTTAGACCATAGCCTCAGATCCTATCCAGGACCAGACACCTGTCCCTGTGTCTTCCTTCCCAGCAGCCTGTGCTCCAAACCACCAATACACATGTCCTGACAGCACAGAACAGCCAAGCTCTGATCATAACCCCCACCTCACTAAACCTTCATCCTCCCCCCCAACTCTGCTTACCCAGCCCCCTCTCCTCCATCCACCCCAATTTTGCTCAACCCCTTTCATCCATCCACCCCAACTCTGCTCACCCCCCCCCCCCTTCTCCATCCTCCCACCCACTCCCTGACTCCGCTCACCCAACCCCTCTCCTCCATCCCCCACAGCTCTACTCACCCCCCCTCTCCTCCCTCCCATCCACCACCTCTGCTCACTTCCCCACTCTTCCATCCCCCCCTGCTCTGCTCACCCCCCCTCCCCTCCACCCCCCCCAACTCTGCTAACCCCCCCTCCTCCATCCCCCACAACTCTGCTCACCCCCCCTCCTCCATCCCCCACAACGCTGCTCACCCTCCTTCATCCCCCACAACTCTGCTCACCCCCCCCCCTCCATCCACCCCAACTCTGCTAGACCATGCATGTCTCCTTAAAAATCATCACATGGGGTAAAAAAAAGTAAAGTAAAAAAAAACAAAACATTTTATCAATTTTTAAAAAAAGTTTTACACCCAAGCACATAAAATATCACCCCCCCCCCATCTACCTACAAATGTAAACACACGCGTTGGGGTGCCTACGCATGCAAACATTAATGGCGATACACGCATTACATATCGCCGTGCACAAACTGGCTCTAACTAAATAACTAATGCCATTAACTTAGAAACTTACCTCACAGAAATTATAGCAATAAGAAAGGTGAGCTTGTGAATGAGGATGGTCAGAGAAATATCCCAGATAGAGACTTAAAGGGCAGTTCATGAAGGACCAACAAAGGCTGACATCCCATGGTGTCACTCAAAAGTGTACAGGGGAGCAAAGTGAGCAACACTCTCAAAGGCTTTTACTATTAGGTGAGCAGGCAAGTAGTCTTTGAAAAGAACCACTAGGGTTAAGATTTGACCCTTGATGGTACCCAGGTTCAAATGCTGATCCAGACTGCTTTGGTAGAAAGACAAAGATTCTTCCCAGTGTCCTTTCTGGGATGGAATTTCCTAGTCTCACACTATGCAAAATAAACCAGTCAGGTGGAATTGAAGACTTTGCAAGAAGCTGACATCCTAGCCCCTAAGAACATAGAAATAACAGAATCCGACAAGTCCTAACCCCGAGGACCTGGGCTTCAACAGCATGAAAAGTAGAATGGTGCAGTACCACATTGTTCTGGGCCAGCTCGGTGCAAGGAGGATGACCAGAGCAGACAAGGGAGGAGATTGAGGTGGAAAGCAGCTTAGGCTGAACTAAACTGAAAGTCACCAGAGCATCCAATTGGAAGGCCTGAGGATTGCTGGTCCTGGCAACAAACCTGCCTAGTTTAGAATGTCAAGGTCTACATCTGGTATCAAGCACCTGCAGCAGAGAGCTTGAAACACCCATGGGTGAATAGACTATTCTCCAGAATCCAGACAGACAACTGAGTTAATCTACCTGCCAATGTTCTATGCATGGAATGTGCACAGCAGTCAGGGCTGGAATTTAGAGTTCTGCCCAAGCCAGAATGAGACCTGCTTCTCTTTGAGCTGCAAGACTTTCCGTGCCTCCCTGAGGTTTGACATAGGCCATTAGCCTGCCTCTGGCTGAAACCAAAAGTGTTACTCCATAATGTAGGACCAATTAGGGCTAGAGATCACGGCTAGAGCTGTAACCCTAACTTACTACAGCATTCTTGCAGTCCTCCCAGCAATTATGGGTGCATGTTTGGGACCAAGCCCCACTCAAATCTTCACCCTTCTAGTGGGCATACCCCATTTATTTGGTCTTCAGGTAAAGGACTTCATGGCCCTGGACTTGTATAGGACCCTGCAGCTAACTAAACACATCGTACTACATGCCTAGGTGAGTGCCTAATGCAAGATCCAGTGCCCAAAGCAACATTGCACATTGGCTTTAAGCTTCCTTTGTACTTTGTCTAATTTTGTATAAATAAAGTTTTGTTACTTTTATAAAACAGTTTTCATCCAGTTGTCTGCCCAGTACAGTCCCACTTAAGGCTGTTCCTTTGTTGTTCTATACCATGTGGGCACAATTTACATACTCCACTTTAACTAGCAATTGTATTACATAATATAGATAGTAGTAGAGAGCAGAAGCAAAAAGCAAAAAATAGAGCCCATTGGAGCGGCTTTGTGCTTCGAGATTAATATGATGGGCAATCGCAGCAATCCCAAATGTAAACAGTAGTACTGAGTCATTTGTTGAGGATTAAGGCATTACTTTAGGGGTTTAGGTTAATTGTTCGTTATGTTAAAGCATTTTCTGAGACTGCAACATGGAATGTTTGGATGAGCTGCAGAAGTTGCAGGTTCTTGTGTGGAGAACCCTGCACAAATAGTACCAAGTTATCAGCCCAAAGAACTGATACTCTTCTATGATGCCTTTGAGGGTATCCACATTACAGTGCAGCTGATGCCATGCTCTCTCTGCGAGGGTTACAATGTATGAACTGTAGAGAGTCTAAATTAGACAAACTGGCATCCATTGTACCCAAGCCTTCCAGTAGATGTACCTGAGCAGCTTCTCTGAAGGGAGTTATATTGGGTCTGAATTCGGCAACTTTAAAGCCCTAGATTCACATGAAGAGTGAATCGCTAGACTTCATTCACTTTGGATTGGTACTATTACTATTAACCAGAGCTGGGGACCACCTTTACTTTTTTTGTCCAATCTGGAATTGCTCAAGAGATTACTGTCTGCAATAAGTCCACTAAACACCTAAAAAGGCCAAATTGTTTTTTTGTGCATCATGTGGTAACTGCCACTAATAAATGGACCCTTGAGTAAATATATATTTTTCTACAAGACATTCTGCACAGAAATTCTCAGCCATATTCCAAAAAAACAATACACATCCCGCACTTTAGGAAAGGAGTTACATTTTGCGCATTTTTCTTCAGCTTATTGCAAAAGATCCCAAGTAAATATAATAAATCATGCTTGATTTATAAATAAAAGAATGACACACAAAAACCAATAATAGAAATAGTAATCTTTAATTGTGTGTGGTGCAGATAACACACAGATGAGCATCTTTCACAGACCACATTAGAAGCCTTCCAAAAATCTCCCTGTCGCATGTATGGTTTTAGCTTCATAAATAATTACATTTCCCTATGTCGGGTCATAACAATTTACAGAAGGTACATTTCTAAGGGCTTAGCCAAAAGCATATGCTGTTGTAGAAGTGTCTTGCTGGAGAAGAATTAGAGATCTGCAACAAATGGGGTGTTTTCCAAGTTCCCGCTTGCTGCCAAGGATTTCTTTCCAGATGCAAATTTCTTTGCAGCCTACAAAAAGAGTAAAATCTAGGCATTAACGTGGAATTAACATTTGTCACCGATTTTAAGTCCAGGCAACAATAAAGGTACAGCGATAGTGTCCTTGCTCTATGTAGGTTAACATTGCTAACCTACTTCTGAAAATGCTAGTTGCCAAACTGCCTGTCTTCTTTAGTTCAGAACCACTAACCCAGAGACAATATATTAATGAGAAACATCGGTGTTATATTAAAGCAACCTTGTCACTTCTTAAACTAAATAAATATGAAAGCGTCTTGCAAAAGAGGAGGAATAATCACCTTTCTGGCAGGCTAAAACATTGCCATCTTGAAAAGCCCCATACATAGCTGCTACATTATATTACTAAAATCATTGGGGCACCTGCCTTTACACGCACATGAACTTTAATGGCATCCCAGCCTTAGTCCAGTGGGTTCAATATTGAGTTGGCCCACCCTTTGCAGCTATAACAGCCTCAACTCTTCTGGGAAGGCTGTCCACAAGGTTTAGGATTGTGTCTATGGGAATGTTTCACCATTCTTCCAGAAGCGCATTTGTGAGGACAGGCACTGATGTGGGTGAGAAGGCCTGGCTCGCAGTCTCTGCTCTAATTCATCCTAAAAGCGTTCTATTGGGTTGAGGTCAGCACTCTGTGCAGGCCAGTCAAGTTCCTCCACCCCAAACTCGCTCATCTGTCTTCATGGACCTTGCTTTGTGCACTGGTCCAAATCATTTGGTGGAGGGGGGATTATGGTATTGCTTTGTTTTTCAGGGGTTGGGCTTGGCCCCTTAGTTGCAGTGAAGGAAACTCCTAAGGCGTCAGCATACCAAGACGTTTTGGACAATTTCATGCTCCCAACTTTGTGGGTACAGTTTGGGGATGGCCCCTTCCTATTCCAACATGATTGCGCACCAGTGCACAAAGCAAGGTACATAAAGACATGGATGAGCCAGTTTGGGTTGGAGGAACTTGAATGGCCTGTACAGAGTCCTAATCTCAACCCGATGAAACACCTTTGGGATGAATTAGAGCAGAGACTGAAAGCCAGGCCTTCTCATCCAACATTAGTGCCTGACCTCACAAATGCGCTTCTGGAAGAATGGTCAAACATTCCCAAAGGCACACTCCTGAGAAGGCTGTCCACAAGGTTTAGAAGCATTTAAGCTGTTATAGCTGCAAAGGGGGGGCCAACTCCATATTGAACCCTATGGACTAAGACGGCATTAAAGTTCATGTGCGTGTAAAGGCAGGCGTCAGAATACTTTTGGTAATATAGTGTAGCTAACAATGTCAGGGGTGCCAGATACTGTGTCCCTTGCAGGCAGCTGTGGTCACCAAATCCTACATCAGTAAAAAAAACACTGCAATAACAGAGGATCAGTGGAAGAAACTAAAGCAACTAACACATCTGGAAGTATTTGCCATCTTGAAATGCTTCATGCACTGCTACGGTCTAAGTTTCAACATACTGCTCGCCAGAAAGGAAGTATTCCTTTCTTCTGCAAGGTACTTTCAGATTTGTATTATTGATAAAGACAGGGTTGTCTTAAAGGCAGAAATAGAAGTTCTACTATGCTGCTGCCAAGCTTTTCTAACAATGCCTACCACAAAATAAAAGGGGTATTGTAAAGTACATGTATACTCAGTGTGTTGTGTCTTTTTTCTGACTGTTCAGGTTATTGGTCTGTGTGTTGCCTATCCCTGTGTGTGCTATGGTTTAGGCCTGGGAAAATTCACACACATGTCCCTATATGTGCTGTTAGGGGACCACCTTTACCTCATGGGCATGTAATCCTGCAGGCCCAGTTTGGATTTCATTCAAAATGAATGGGCTTCCTTAACACAATGCATGTTAACATGTAAAATACCACATGCGTGCAGCAACACAACAGGATAGCCAGATATAATGGGGCCTTTACAGTTTGCGTTATTTTCATATCAACAGCTAGCATTCAGGGAGCTCCCTTTATTTAGAAGGATTCCCAAAACCCACCTTGATCTTCTAAGTCAACAAAACACAGACCCTGGATGGTATCACTGTAACAGTATAACAAATGCACTAAACAGATGAACTACTTACATTAACAACATCTGCGCTGGTCACGGAATCTATTTGTTGGATGGCAGCAGCTGTTGATGTATAGGTACCGGCTGCCAGTGCCTGGGACCCAATCTCATTCAACAGCCCAGAGGAATTTTCGCTAGATAGAAGGTACTGGGATTTCAGCTGGTTCCTGAAATGGCAAAATTACTTGCCTTTACATATCAATACAAACTTTGCAGACAGTATTCAGGTTTGTACATGAATTCAAAAGTACTACAAGTCTATGTCTGGAAAGCACAAGGTGTGAAGAGCTTACACTTCAAACTATTTGAATAGGTGCATGGAGCTACCAAACCTTTGAGATCATGAGAAGCTGTAGACTAAACTTTTACTTGGGTTAAAGAAAATATATATTTTTTTTATAAATGGATCAATGATATCAAAACGGCTCTTATTTCAATCTACTACAAATAAGGGCTGATTAGTAAGTGTTACTTCTTATACAATGTTGATTAAGAAAGTTTTGAGAGCCAGCCTATATCCTTAGTGGTTTTCTCCTAGAAGACTGCTGGTGTTATAAGAGAAGGGTAATTCCATTCATTTTGGGGGGGGGGGAACAGGTCCAAGGTAAATGAAAAATAATGTACTCACTTTGCTCTTGTGAGATCAGCCTCGGTTACAGTACCGCCAGCAACAGCTTTCACCTGGTTAATTGCAGCTTTTATTGCCTTAAAAAATAAAAAATAAAAAATTTTAATCAGAGAACATAAATGAAACTTGCCTCATCTTTGCTTTGCTACATAATAAACCACTGACTTGTAACAAGCATGTAGCTGGTGACATCTAGAAACACCTAATAATCACTGGTGTTTAATGGGTCAGCGACACATAGTGAAACAAGGATGAGAATGACAGCCCCAAAGCATGCACCTTCCAAACAGCTAAGCAATAGCAAGTCTAATATTTGTAGCTTGCCAGGTTCCTTTTGATTTGTCTGTGATACGCACATACAAACTGGAAGATGGGCAAATGTGACCTGCAGGCCACGGCAGACAACACAAATATTTGCTGTCAATGGGTACATGCTAAATTTTGAAGCTGGAGACTTCTGCAGTTGGCAATTATCCAAAGCTGAAATCTCAGTTTTCTGTTGCTGTGACTTATGGGGTTTCTGGCTTAATTTTAAATTTAAATAGCAGTAAGGCCTCGTACTCATGGGCTTCAGCTTGTAGTAAAGAATTGTGTACAGCAAACTTTCAAAAAAACATTAACATTACAAATGCTTTACATTTAGCAAACAGCTTTTTTACACAGATACTGTATAATGGAAGTGCAGGCTGTCACTTTAAAACAAGCCGCTAGTAGGCTTCGCCACAACTTGAAACTTGTTAAAACATGCTCACAGCTTAACGTGACAGAGAGCGCTTCTATAAGGATCTGTGTTTAAAGTCTAAGTGTAGCTAAAATAAAAATACCGTATGTACGCGAGTATAAGCCGAGTTTTTCAGCACATTTTTTTGTGCTGAAAATGCTCCCCTCGGCTTATACTCGATACAAGTACTTTTCTGCAGCAGAGAATGAAATTTTGCGAACTGACTTTGGGGCCCCTTGGTGCTAGAAACCCCAAATTTGGTGTACAAACTCAGTGGAACTTAGCACTACAACATATCCAAAGCTGGGGTTCCTAGCACCAAGTGGCCCAGAGGGACGGGGAACCAAAGTCGGTTCGGAAACTGTCATTTTCTGAAAAGTGCTTGACATTTTCCGAACTGACTTTGGGGCCCCATATGTCGGGGCCACTTAGAGCTAGTTCCACTGGGTTTGCACACCAAATTTGGGGTTCCTAGCAACAAGTGTCCCCGAGATACGGGGCCCCAATTCGGTCAACTGTGTCCATCTGCAGCAATGTCATTTCGGGACCCTTTGGGTCCAGAGACCCCAAATTTTGGCTGCAGCTAGGGGTCATCTAGGAACCCTTAACTACAGAGTTTGAAGTTCAGGGGACCAATGGCTGCAAATGGGCACAGTGAGGCTGCAAATGGGCATTGTTGACCCTCTTCCACTTACAGTAGCTGCGCATTTCTCGCCCTAGGCTTATACTCGAGTCAATAAGTTTTCCCAGTTTTTTGTGGTAAAATTAGGTGTCTCGGCTTATACTCAAGTATATACGGTAAAATAGAAAAAATCAGCACAAGGGACATAACTTACAGACCGTAGGGCGTGTCCCTTGGGCTGATTCCAAATTTTGTTAGTAGACTGGAGGAGCCACATTGACTGGGGGGGATTTCTACTAACAGAATTGGATTCAGCACAAGGGACATATCCTACTGACCAAGTTATGTCCCCTTGTGCTGATTTTTGTGGTATGTTTATTTTAGCTACACTAAGGCTTTAACCCCTGTACTGGATTTGCAGTCTGCTTTTAGGACTCCAAGAAAGCCATTTTGTAAAAGCTTGCTGTACACATTAGTCTTTTACATATTGAATCTCATATGTACAAGGCCTAAATGTCATTTTCGTCACTATATGATTGCAAAGCAAATGCATCTAAAAATACAAAATCTGTAGTTTTTGTAAATGTAAACCCCAACTTCATAGCATTACACACATACACACACGCCAGCATAAATGAGTACAACCCTCTTCAAAATTTTCACAAAACTGAGTTCTATTCAAAATATTCAGTTTTACTCAAATTAGTTCATGCAAAAATGAATACACCCCACAACAAACACTACTACATCGAGCATTTTGTATGACCTCCATGATTTGCAAGGACAGCACCAAGTCTTTTAGGCATGGAATGAACAAGTTGGGGACATATTGCAACATCCATCTTTTTCCATTCTTCAAGAACGACCTCTTTTAGAGCCTGGATGCAGCAACTTGTCTCTTTAGAATTCCCCATAGGTGTTCTATTGGATTCAGATCAGAAGACACTTATAGATACTTGGCCACTGAATCACTTTCACTGTTCTTCAGAAATGCAACAGTGGCCTTAGATGTGTGTTTTCACTGCTATGTTGGAAAAGTGCACGAAGACCAAGGGCACAGAGTGATGGTAGAATCTTCTCTTTCAATATAAAGCAGTACATCTGAATTCATGATACCATCAATGAAATGCAGCTCCCCAACACCAGCAGCACTCATGCAGCCCCACAGAAGGACCCTGCCACCACCATGTTTCACTGTAGGCATCATGCATTTATCTTTGTACTACCCTTGCGACGCCACATAGTTTTGAAGCAATCAGTTCCAAAAACATTTATCTTGGTCTCATCAGGGTAGAGTCCCAGCAGTCTTTTTAAGCATGGGCCCTGGCAAATTCTAGGTGGGCTTTTTTGTACATAGGCTTTAGTGGAGGCTTCCTTCATGTATGACACCCATGCATGTCATTCCTCTACAGTGTATGCCATATTGTGTCATGGGAAACAATTACCCCGGTTTGGCTTTCTACTTCTTTAGCTAACATGCAGTGAACTTGCATGGCGATTTTCTACAATCCTTATCAGAAGACACTCCCGTCAAGAAGAGATGGGCTCGGGCGTGTTCGCAGCTGCACAGACTGGGCAATGTCTAACTGTCTAGGATAAGCAGCCTGCAGTGTCGGCTGCCTGGCGGGATCGGGCAGGTGGGTTGGGACTAGGAACCCGAACACGCCCAAGCCCATCTCTGCTGTCAAGGTGTTAACTTCCATGGACGGCCTGGATGTCTCTGTGAAATGGTTGCAGTTCCATCTTCGTATCACTTTTGCTACAGTACTCTGACTGATAAGTGAAGCTTTGCTGATCCTCTTGTAGCCCTCGCCTTTCTTATGTAAAGAAATTTTCTTCTTTCTCAGGCTATGTGACATTTCCTTCATGTGGTTTTATGCTGTCAGCATAAAATGGGAATGGTTTTTCTGTGTTAAGCAACGCCCTTTTATAATCGTCTGCTGGACACCTGTTTAAAGAATAACTTGGCTCACCTGTAGTTGAATTCTTGCTAATTACGATTTTGTTGTCTAAAATTTAGCTTTGCTCCTGAGACCTGGTTCACACAGGGGTGACTTGTCAAGCGACTTAGCTGCCTGACAAGTCGCGTTCCGTTCTGTACAATGGAACCGTTCTAATAGGAGCGACTCAAGTTGCTCAGACTTAGAAAAAGGTTTCTGTACTACGTTTGGGGCGACTTGCATTGACTTCTGAGTCGCGCTTTAAGTCGTGCTGCCCCTGTGTGAACCGGCTCTAAGACTTTCATTGGGGTGTATTCATTTTTGCAACACGGTCTTGAATGAATTTGTTAGGAAAAATACTTTGTGTATGCAAATTAACAAATCTTGGTTGCAATCAATGGCCAGCATTTTTGGGAGTATTTTGTAGTATAGTGTCCCATAGAAAATGTTGATTCTGAAAGGAAAGTAAAAGATTTTCTGACAAATCTGTTGGGGTGCACTCATCTATGTATGTATGTACGTACGTACGCCCACACACATTTTACTAAGAATACATTCATTAGCATTATATACAAAACTTTTATATTTTCCTTACATCTCCAGCAGCAGCAGCCTGGGATATAGTGTAGATGCCAAACAAACCAGTATCCGAGTAGTTTGCACTGAATGCAGAAACCTTGAGAAGACAGGAAAACTTACGTTAAGAGATTGAAAACTGCTTGCAATGTTTAACTGTTTTTACTAAGTGAAGCAATTTAGTAAAAAGTGTACATGTCCTCTCTCCCTAGCCCCGTAACTTGAATTAAGATAGGTCCCCTCTCCCTCCCCCCCCCCTCCAATCCAGGTGCTTACTTCAGCATTAAACAACCATGGCCTTCTCTGTCCTTAATGCCCTGTACACACGATCTGAAAATCGGACGACAGATCATCCGTTTTTTTGCATGCTAGTCGTATACCGAACCTGTGGAGTTTACTAAAGTAACGAAAATTCTCGCACGACAGAATAAAAAAGAAAATCAGAAGTGATGTCATGTGTTGTAGTGTATTTTCGGATGACAACTGTACTGATTAAAACAAAAATCGTACAATCTGTTATTGTATGAGAAAAGTTTCCAGGTTTGTCCAATCTGATAATAATCTGCTCTCGTAAGCTCTGTACGAATGATCTGATTATCGTACGATTGAGTCGAAAGCGGTATTTTTCGTCCAATTTTCGGATCGTGTGTACGGGCCATTGTTCCTTCCAGGCTGAAATCTTCTTTCGTGCTGACCATGCCCATTAAGGTACAGGATTATAAAAAACAAACAAAAAAAAACAAAAAACACAATTATACATACTCACCTCCATGCTGCAGCAACGCTCACTGGGGGGCTCCAGGTAGGAGAGCTTTGGCATATTTTAGCACTGATCACTGTATTAGTGTCACTGGTCCCCAAAAAGTGTCAGAAGTGTCAGTATGAAAGCTGCAATATCACAGTCCCGCTATAAGGTCACTGATCACCACCATTATTAGTACAACAATAAATAAAAAAATCCCATAGTTTGTAGACGCTATAACTTTTGCACAAACCGATCAATATACGCTTATTGGGATTTTTTTTTTTTAACCAAAAATATGTAGCAGAATACATATTAGCCTAAATTAATGAAGAAATTAGATTTTTTTCTATAATTTTTTATTTAATATGCATTATAGCAAAAAGGAATAAATAAATAGTGTTTTTTTGCAAAATTGTTGGTCCCTGTTTATTGCACAAAAAACAAAAAGCAGAGGTGACCAAATACCACCAAAAGAAAGCTCCATTTGTGGGGGGAAAAAAATTGACAAATTTAATTTGGGTACAGCGTCGCACAACCGCACAATTGTCAGTTAAAGTAACAAAGTGCCATATTCCAAAAAAATGGCCTGGTCATGAAAGGGGGTAAATCTTCCAAAGGTCAAGTGGTTAAATAAAAGGAAAAATAGGAAGAAAAGCAAAAATCAAGATGGATGCGAGTGGGAATTCAGGATCACAACAAAAGCAGTATTCTTTCATGGAATTTATACTTACGTCAAAGGGTTCACTGGTTGCCTTGGACACTGCTTGGGACAGTTTGCTGCTCGAGTTGCTGCCTCTTTTGATGTAAGGCCCTGCACCCAGAATGTGCTGAAGGACATTGAAAGCATTTGCTTCAGGGCTCCCTACTGCTGCTCCTTCTGCCACAATAGCAGCATTGACAAGACTGTCCCCATTTTGCTCTCTGATCTCACCTGTACACCACAAGGAAAAATAATCAGTATAGCAAAACAACATTCTGACAGATGTACTTCTATTTATAACAACCCATTGCAAAACAGAAATAAATATTTATTGAAATAAAAAAATAAATATATATGCGCACACACTATATCTATCTATCTATCTATCTATCTATATATTTTTTTTTTTTTCAATCAAATATTACATTTTTCACAGTACAACAAAAAAGAAAAAAAAAAAACCTCAAACAATACATTTCCCATGATTTTCCCCACCCTAAGACTATAACAACACACACAAAAAAAAAAATCCCACAGCATTTCCACTCACCAGTTTACTTTTCAAACTTTGATCAAAACCCTCCTTCACAATATTACACCCTAGTAATGAATCTGTGTGTGCGCATATAATAAAAATTGTCACATTGGTGGCAAGCGGTGGGATAAGACTTCCTTGCTGTGAACACATCTGAAATCTGCACCAGAATCTAAAGTCCAGTTAGCAAAAGACGAGAGGTACAGATACCAAGTGTAAACATTAGCCAGCATGCCATGGATCAACAAACACCGTCCAAAGGTTTCTTTATTGCAGAGAGATCACATCACAGAAAAGCAACGTTTTGGAGCTGTGCAGGTCCCCTTTGTCAGGCATGCGACGACGAAGGGGCCCTGCGTGGCTCTGAAACGTTGCACTTATCTCTGTGATGTGATCGCTCTGCAATAAAGAAACCTTTGGATGGTGATTGTTGATCCATGGTGTGCTGGCGAACATGTACACTTGCTTCATGTTTCCAGGACCCAGCTGGTAATCACTGCAGCACCCACTGTTTTATGAGCCTTGTTTGCCAGGAATGTGTACGATAGGAATATTGATAAGAAGATACAGATTCCAGCTGCCATGAAAGAGGAATTTCATAAGGAGAGTGCAAGAGATGCAGATAAAGCACAGAGAACCAGTGCCAACTTCTGCTCTTGGCACCACTGAAGCTGTATGGTTCTATAGGCAGTGGTCAGAACACAAACCCCCTTTGGCTGGCTGCATTCCCCTACCTAGAAAATTGTATTCAGGTACTGCACTTGTAAGATACATACGCAAACCCATGGTCTATCTAGCCTGTTATAACTTATTTATATAGTGCCACAATTTACGCAGTGCTTTACATACTGTACTTTCACATCATTCCCTACTGTCTAGGAGATTATAATCTAAGGTTCCTATCTCATATGCACACAAAGTAGGGCCAATTTGGACAGCAGACAAACAACCCACCAGCATGCCTATGAAGTGTGAGAGGAAACCAAAGTACTTGGAGAAAACCCACACAAGCATAGGGAGTACATGCCGACTCTTGGTAGATAGTATAAACATGTAATATTAGAAAATGTCCCTTTCTTTATAATAAACCTTTAGAAAAGAGAAAAAGCTAGGGAACGCTCCTCCACAGCTACCAGATTTCAGATGCAATTTTACCATGGTATTTCCCCTCTGCTTCTTTTTTCTCTCTGCACTCATAAAAAAAAACCAAGTTAGACTTACCGGTAACTTGTTTTCCAGAAGTCTTTCAGGACAGCACCTGAGAGATAGCGACTCCACCCACCGGAAACAGGAAACACCTTCTTCCTCCAAACTTTAAAGGGAGGCGCCTCCCTACCATACCTCAGTTGTAGTAGAGAAGACCTCCGGCCCCGGCTGGAACACATAAACACATACGTTAGTCACAGCATAGTATATACACAATACAATAGGGCGGGATGTTGCTGTCCTGAAAGACTTCTGGAAAACAAGTTACCGGTAAGTCTAACTTGGTTTTTCCCAAGGCGTCTTTCAGGACAGCACCTGAGAGGATAACAGAGACTTACCCCCTTAGGGCGGGACAACAGCTTGCAGGACCTTTCTGCCAAACGCCTGATCATTAGCAGATGTGAGGTCCAGCCTGTAATGTTTCACGAATGTGTGAAAACTTGACCAAGTTGCCGCCTTGCAGATTTGTTCAGGGGTGGCACCAGCTCTCTCTGCCCAAGTGGCCGCTAATGCTCTTGTTGAGTGTGCAGAAATTCCTGCAGGAGGAGACACGCCTGCATGCGAATAAGCCTCTGAAATGGCTAGCTTCAGCCACCTTGCTAAAGAGATTTTAGAAGCCTGGCAACCTTTCCTGTTGCCTGAAAATAACACAAACAGAGAATCTGAACGTCTAAAGAGCTTTGTCCTTTCCAGGTAACATAACAAAACTCTTCTAACATCCAACATGTGAAAACAAGTCTCCTTCTCCCCTACTGGGTTGGGGCAGAAGGTCGGAAGTACAATGTCCTGAACACGATTTTGTACTGAAGCTACCTTTGGTAAGAATTTCTGATCTGTTCTAAGTATAACCCTATCTGGGAAGATAGATAAATAGGGTTCCTTAACTGATAAAGCATTAAGCTCACTGATCCTGCGTGCAGAGACCATGGCAATCAGAAACACAGACTTAAAAGTGAGATATCTGAGTGGCGCTTCTTCCAAAGGTTCAAAGGGACTCCTTGTTAGAGCCTGGAGGACTATCGACAGATCCCATTTGGGAAACAACTTAAGTGGTGCTGGTCTGGATCTCGTAAGGGATCTGAAAAATCTGGTTACCAATGGATCTGAGGCCACAGATCTTTCTAGGAACACTGCTAGCGCAGCCACCTGTACCTTCAAGGTACTAACTGCTAGTCCCTTGTCAGCACCAACCTGTAAAAATTCCAGAATGGTAACAAGACTCCCTGGGTCCTGGTCAGATGAATTACACCACGCATTGTAAACCTTCCAGACCTTGGAATAGATATTTCTAGTCACCCTTTTCCTACTGGATAATAGCGTTGAGATTAACCGGTTGGAAAAACCTTTGCTCCTTAAGAGCTGCTCTTCAGATACCAAGCAGTGAGCGCCAAAGTGGCTACCTCTGGGTGATTTACTGGTCCCTGAAATAGTAAATCGTGCCTGAGGGGCAGATGCCAATAAGGCCTGACCGCCATTTTCAGAACGGTTGAAAACCAAGCCCTTCTTGGCCAAAAGGGCGTGATTAGGACAACCGGTACCGTTTCCCTTTGAATTTTTCTTAATACTAAGGGAATTAACTGAAATGGGGGGAAAGCGTAGCAGAGATGGAATCTCCATGGATACGCCAAGGCATCTGTTCCTAGTGACCCGTCGTGATTGCTTAGGGAAAAAAATTGCGGAACCAAGGCATTCTCCTTTGAGGCGAACAGGTCCACCTCTGGCAGCCCCCACTTCTCGACAATCATGGCGAAAACCTCTGGGTTCAGCGACCATTCTGCTTCCCGAATGGGGTTTCTGCTCAGGAAATCCGCCACTCCGTTCAGGGATCCCTTTAGATGGACTGCTGATAACGACAGCAAGTGTCCTTCTGCCCAACGGAGAATGCTCATGGCTAGTACTTGCAGCGATTTGCTCCTTGTACCTCCCTGCCTGTTTATGTAAGCCACTGCCGTGGCATTGTCTGTTAGTATTTGAACATGCTGGGCCTGAAGCCCCTGAGCAAATGACTTCAGAGCCAAGTCGATCGCCTTGAGCTCTCTCCAGTTTGAGGACTTGGTCGCCTCTTTCCTGGACCAGTTTCCCTGAGTGAAACCTTTTTCTAGGTGGGCTCCCCAACCCCAGGAACTGGCATCGGTTGTCAGCCTTTTTTCGATTGGAAAGGCCCAGACTAACCCCTCCGATAGGATATCCTGCCTTTTCCACCACCATAGTGACCTCTTCACTTGGGTTGGAACTCTTACCTCTGAGTCTAGGGATTCTAAATTGTGATCCCAAGATCTCAGAAGAAAAGCCTGCAGATGTCTGAAGTGTAGTCTTGCCCACTGAACAGCTGGCATTGACGAAGTCAGAACCCCCAGGGCTGACATGACCAATCTTACCGTCAGCTGCTGGTTGGTCTGCAAAAAAGACACTGTATCCTGGATTTTTCCTTTCTTCTCTGAAGGAAGAAAAATTTTTTGGCTTACCGAATTTATTATATACCCTAGAAACCGAATCTCCTGAGATGGTTCCAGGGAAGATTTTTGGAGATTTAGGATCCAACCTAGAGACTCCAAATGGCTGCATGCTCTGCTTAAATTGCTCCTCAACTCCTCTCTTGAGGGGGCGAAAAATAGCAGATCGTCTAAGTAAGGAATTACTGCGATTCCCTGAAGACGCAGCGGAGCTAGGGCCTCTGCCATTACTTTGGTAAAAATTCGGGGTGCGGATGATAGCCCGAAGGGTAGGGCTCTGAATTGCAGATGCTGAATTCTGCCTTCCAACCTTACCGCCAACCTGAGAAACCCCTGGGACTGGGATGAGATTGGAATATGCAGGTATGCATCTTTTAGATCCACTGACGCCATGAAACAACCTGGAGTCAGAATATTTCTGGCGGTGAAAATTGAGTCCATCTTGAACCTTCTGTATTTGATGGCTCTGTTTAGTGGCTTTAAATTTAGAATTAAACGAAATCTTCCTGTTGGTTTTTTTACCAGGAAGACATGTGAATAGAAGCCCTCGTGCCATTCCTCTGGTGGCACTGGGATTACTACACCCTGTTGCATTAGTTCCTCCAGAGAGGATTTCATGGCCAGGGCCCTTATTGGATCTCGAGGAGCATTTGTTACCAGAAACCTTCTTGGGGGGCTTCTGGAGAACTCGAGAGTATAACCCTGCGAGAGAGTGGTCAGAATAAACTGATTTGTAGTTATCACTGACCACTGCGGAAGAAACTCTCGTAATCTTCCGCCGACCCGCAGAGATGAGTCATTGTGAGTTTTCGGCCTGTGAAGGAGGACGGAAGAGAATTCCACCTTTGCCCTTCGCCTTTTGCGCAGACCAATTTTTCCTCCTGCCCTGAAACTTACTTTCCTGCTGTTGCTGCTGAGTTTTTTGAGGTCGAAAAAGACGTTTTGGGGTCTGCTTTTTCTTTTTGACCGGAAAGGACTTCTTCTTATCGGCAGTTCTGTCTAGGATATTATCTAGATCTGGGCCAAAAAGAAGGTCACCTGAAAAGGGGATACCACAAAGTTTACTCTTTGAAGCTGTATCACCTGGCCAGGTTTTTAGCCATAAAGCTCTTCTCGCAGCATTTGCTAAAGCTGCAGACCTAGCTGACATTTTGATAGCTTCAGCCGAAGCATCAGCAATATAAGCAACCGCAGAAATCAGGGTAGGAAAGGAATCTAAGATCTCCTGCTTGGGGGAATCTGCCACTATATGAGATCTAAGTTGGTTCACCCAGTATTCCAGATTCCTGGCTACACAGGTTGTGGCCATTGCTGGTTTTAAATTGCTCATGATTGATTGCCATGATCTTTTGAGCAAAAGATCCATGCGTTTGTCCATTGGATCCCTTAGAACACCCATGTCTTCAAAAGACAGGTCTGTGGATCTTGAGACCTGTGAAAAGGCCGCATCCAACCTGGGCACCTTATTCCACACCGCAGAAGGGTCCTCCTCAAAAGGGAAGCGCCTTTTGTGGGCTCTGGAAAAAAAGGGCTTTTTCTCTGGATCTTGCCATTCTTTAGTAATGGCGTCAGAAATGACCGAATGAACTGGAAATGTTCGCCCCTTAGGCTCATTTAACCCTGCATACATGCGGTCATGAAGAGATAACTCCTTCTTTTCCTCACTTAAGCCAAGTGTAACATGGATAGCCTTAAGGAGTCCGTCTACCTCCTCTAGGGAAAGCTTAAATTTGGAAGGAGCCACCTCCGCTTCCTCACCCTCCTCCTCCGAATCTTTAACGGAAGGAGTAGGGGACTGCTCTTCCCTGATAGAGGGGCCTTCAGGTAAAACTTCTACCATGGGGAAAGAAATAGAACCCTGGGAAGCCTCAGAAGTGGATGGCTGACTAGCAGCTGGATTAACTAAAGAGTCACGAAAAGTCTGAATCGTGGCGTATAGTTCCTTCTTTACAGAGGCAACCAGATCATCACAAACCGAAGCTGATTCCTCCTTAACTAAAGAAGTGATGCATGTACTGCATAAGACTTTTTTCCAATTTTCTCCCATTTTGGCCCTGCAAGAAGGACATCTCTTTTTTGGGTCAGAGCTTTTAGCCTGTGAGAGAAAAAACAAAAAAGGGAAAAAAACCAGGGGACCTTTTAGTGAGACCCAGTCTCAGCTACACAAGAATCACCCACAGGTGCACTAAGAAGAAACCAGTCAGCCTCCAGTGCCCAGACAGGCCCCTTGCCACTAGGGGGTAAGAAAAAAGAAAATAGACCAAACCCAGGAAAAGGAAGAAAGGCAGACTTAAACTGCTGCTCCTACCTGAGCTTTACTGGCGCCTGTGCCTGTCCCCACCGCTGCAGACGCTGAGTCCTCCATCTCTGGTGTGCAGCTCTCCACCTGTGGCTTCATATGCCGCTTCCGGACTCCCATAGTGCATCTGCACCGGACCGGAAGCGGAAGTAGGCGCCAGTTCCTGTCCTCCCTCCTCCCCTCTCGCATCCACGCCGGAAATGACGCTTCTGCTGACCCAGTGACCCGCCTTGTCACTTCCGCCGCGCCTGCCGGCCAAAAAAACATGGCGGCGGTGCACGCGCACCGCCGCTCCTATGACCGCGCGGATCACCGGGTCTACGGCTCTCCCCGAGCACCAGGAGGGGAAGAGGAGCCCGATTGCTACCGCTGCCAAGGCTTGGGTAGGCCGGGAGGACAGCGGGTCTCCAAAAGGAGGAAAAAATGAAAAGGAAGCCCTGTCTCCCAGGCATCTGAGAGACCTTGACTCCCCTTCAAAAAGATGTTCCCTCCGGGCCGGAGGAAACACAAAAACTGAGGTATGGTAGGGAGGCGCCTCCCTTTAAAGTTTGGAGGAAGAAGGTGTTTCCTGTTTCCGGTGGGTGGAGTCGCTATCTCTCAGGTGCTGTCCTGAAAGACGCCTTGGGAAAAGTACATAGCTATCACCAAAAGTACATAACTATCACCAAATTCTCAGTTAGGTATATGTTGTACAGAAACCATAATAGTATCTGGACAGATCAGTTTATGATAAAAATCCATCAGATATCCTGGGCCTGATTGCTACAGGTGTCACACTAATTTAATATGTGTTACCAGTAGACTCAGTACACAGGAATTTGATAGTAAACTGCCAAATTTGGAGGATGTAAAAGCATTTTCAAGGCATTTTACCCACTGAAATGTCAAGCAACATAGAAAAATGAAACCTATGTACCTCCACGATACTGAGCTTTGATTGCTGCAGGGCCAGCACCACTTCTAATATTGAGGAAATGTTCTCCAACTTGTTTGAGGACAGAATGGCTGACACCTATAAATAAAACATTCCATGATTTATTGCATGTCTTAAAAACAAACATTTTCTGTATCATACACCTAAAAATCACCAGTTAAAGTGACTGATTATTAATAAACTTCACTCATTTGCAAACAAAACTATACCAACAGCTCACACCTATGACTACCCAGCTGGTGTGTAATTCAACTACAACGCTTATACCTCCATTCATACATGTCAAAGACTTCAGCTCATACACAGTACACAAAAATTAACATCTTTTCATCCAGCATATGTACGTACACGTCCTGAATGGGAAGCATGTATACCAGGATCATGGCTGCAACCATTAACTTAGGAACATTTTTTTTTTTTTTTTAACAGACCCCCTATACCCGTGCTCTACCATTCCACCAGGAAGCCCGGGACCACTAAAAGCTGGTCGGCTGCCCACAAAGGAGACGGAGGAGCCTTCCTTCTCCAATCTTCACTGTGACGAATGAAGGCAAAAGCAACGTATATTTTGTCACTTTTGGTTTCGGTGCTGTGTTTCCCTGTGTTTGATCAGGTGCTTTGAAGAGAAGAGGGGAAAACAGGGGTCTGAAAGACCCCAGATCTCCCCATACAGAGTACCTGTCACTGTCAAAGCTATCACAAGGGATGTTGTTCATCCTTTGTAATAGCAAAGTTGAATGAAAGGAAAAAAAAAAAATTGCAAAGGCGAACATAGGTCCAGCACGCATAAGAAAGCAGTAGTGGCACCACACGTGAGGTATTGCTGCAAATTCTAGTGCCAGATCTAAGGTTTAACTCAAACCTCTAAGGGCTTTCAAAGTGCCATCTTTGGAGCGGTGCGCATGCGCGGGACTTCTGGGAAGACGCACTAGCCGGGAGCTCTGACCCGCTCCGGCCTCACTAAGACCCCCACACCAGCAGTTACGAGCGGGAACCCCCCACTGAGACCGACCTCCCCGAACACTACAGAGCATCCACCTGCATGTCAGGTGATCACCCCAAGGAGGTCAGTCGTCAGCTCAACTTTGGCCTATCCACCCCTGAGCCTTTCAAGATGGCGGACCCAGCCCTTCCATGTGGAGACGCGAGACCAGGATTTGATTGCGGACCGACCATGTAACACACCGGCAACTCCTGTGAGTAACATCTATAACTGTGGTGTCTCCCCAGCCTCCACAGAATCGCTCCTAAGCAGGACAATGGCAGCCCTCCTCCATACCCCCTTGATGAACACTCCTCCCAGCCAAGCAGGCCTCACCTCTGCCTCAAGGCCATCTCACTGACATGGCACAGTTGTTAAATAGCTTCTCTGAAATGCTGGCTGCAGGGCTAGCACAAAATGCTATACAGATCACATCTTCCGTTAGGGCAGACCTGCAGAGCCCGGGGGCTCATATGGACGTCATTGAACAAGCAGTGGACAATACGGCTGCATGCACTAACCAGAACACAGCATGCATTCAAAAGCTACAAGACCAACTTGAAACCAAAAGTGTTGTATGAGTTATTGTTATACCTTTTTTTATATATGTCTTTTTAATAAAAGATATTTTATATCGATACATGTTGTTCGCCCTTAAAGTCCCACTGTACCGGGGGGGAGATACTGGGAGTATCTCAGTTTTGTAGCAAAGCAATACACGTGTATACTAGAAAGAGGCAGGACCTCTGTGTCCCGTGATGTACTTCAAAAGAAAAAAAGATTTAAAAAAGTAAGCTGTTATAAAAATCCTATTTTCTTTAAATCATACATCACGGGACACAGAGCCATAGTAATTATTATGTGGGATGTCCCAGAGCAATGCCAACTGAGGGGAGGGAGACACAAAAGTAGGGCACCATGAGATCAGAGGACTTATACTGCTGCCTGCAGTACACGACATCCTCATGTCTTTTTACATCCACCTGATAGAATCTGGTAAATGTATGGATTGAAGACCAAAGTTGCGGCCTTGAAGATTTGAGCCATGGAGGCTTGGTGATGCACCGCCCACGAAGCACGAACAGCCCTAGAGGAGTGCGCTTTAATTTGAGAGGGTAGAAACTACCTCTTTAAACCATAAGCTTGAACGATTACTTGTCAAATCCATTTAGAAATAGTAGATTTCGATACTGCCTGTCCTCTTTTGGGACCTTCAAGCAACACGAACAAAACATCCGTTTTCTAAATCTGAGCAGTCGCCTTTAAAGGGGTTGTAAAGGTTTGTTTTGTATTTTGTAAATATGTTCCTTTAAGGTAGTGTACGGTTCACTTACCTTTTCCTTCGTTTTCCTTTGTAAATGCTTTTTTCTGCGTGTGAATTTTCAACTTCCTGTTCCTCCTCTAGAAGCTTGTCCCCATCATCCGAGCCAATCTGGCTGGGGGTTAGTCAGCATGCTCGCCCTCTCCCTTGGGACTACATCCCTGCAGAGAGACGCTGTGCGTTCACAGGCACGGGAGGAAGGGGAGCGTGTTTAAGACGCTGTAGCTCTGCCTCCCGTGCCTTACCATTGTAATCTGAATGACCACCTCAGCACAGCCCCGCCTTTACTCCGCCCCCTTTTTTGCTGAAGCGGAAGCGTGGCTCAAGGTTCGACGTCACACATGCGCGATGCCGCTAAGCATTAGGGATTTGTAGTTCCTTTGAAGCCGTGACAATGCTGCAGGGAGCACGCTCGAAAACCCGGAAGTTGAGGAGAACATACAGAGAGGAAAGGAGGAAGTGCTGATAAAGCCTAATTTATCCAACATGTAAATAAAAAATTTTGGCAGAAATAACAGCTAGATTCATGATCTATATAGCACATAGATCAGGTTTTGCCATTAAATTTTTTAGCTTTACAACCCCTTTAAGTAGACTTTGACTGCTCTCACCACATCAAGAGAATGTAGCGATTTTTCTTCCATAGAACAAAAAAATTTAAGGTAGCACAATATCCTGGTTTAGATAAAAACCTGATGCTACCTTCAGTAAAAAAGTTAGGATGAGGACGCAATACTAACTTATCCTTGAAAACAATAATATGGCTCTTTACAAGAATTCTGATACCCTTCTTGCAGCAGATATGGTTACCAGAAAAAATAGTTTCCTTGTCAAAAAGGACCAAGGGAATATTGTTACCATTTCCCAGGTAACTGAAGGAAGGATTTTTCCCTTTGCAGATTTTTGGTTATCAACCATAAACCGAGGCTCCGGCGCACCCAGACTACAGCACCTGGTATTTCTCCTCCCATCCAGGCACTAACCAGGCCTGACCCTGCTTAGCCTCCAAGATCGAGCTCTTTCAGAGTGATGTGGCCGTAGGCTTTGGAATCAGACACATTGGGAATCTAGAGCTTGAAACCTTTGTTCCAAGCCAATAGGATACTGTTTTGCAGCAGTCTCGAATGAAACTGAGCATAAGGAACAGCCTTGAATGAAGCCACCATCTTTCCCAACAACCTCATGCAAAGCTGAATAGAAGAATTCATCTTGCTTCGATCACCTGAATCAGTTCCTTTATGGCACTGATCTTTACCTGGGGCAAGAGTACCCTTTTCTGGGTGTATGTATGATCAGACCCAAAGTATTTTAGCCTTATTCATGGTTTTAAAGATTTCTTCTAGGTTGAGAATCTGACCTAGATATTCAAAGTAGTTGAATGTGGTGACCATGCTTTGGTCTAAGAGGGCTATCGTTATACCTTGGGCCCTTAATCTGGCTAGAAGAGGGGGCCAAAACCTTTGTAAACACTGAATGTGCAGTAGCTAGACCGAAAAATGAAGATTTTCCACCTTGAAAAGTAGATATTACTAGAAAGCAAGGAAATAGGCATATGGAGGTATGCATCTTTGATGTCGATTGACACCAGAAGTTCTCCTACTTGTAGAATGGAGATAACTGATTGGATTGACTCCATGAGAGAAAAAAAGGAAAAGAAGGAGAAAGAAGAAGAAAGAAAGAAGGGAGGAGGGAGGAGGGAGGGAGGAGGGAGGAGGGAGGAGGGAGGAGGGAGGAGGGAGGAGGGAGGAGGGAGAAGAAGGAGGGAGAAGAAGGAGGGAGAAGAAGGAGGGAGAAGAAGGAGGGAGAAGAAGGAGGGAGAAGAAGGAGGGAGAAGAAGGGAGGGAGAAGAAGGGAGGGAGAAGGAGGGAGGGAGAAGGAGAAGAAGGAGCATTACCAGCATTATCACTTTTTGTCAAAAGATGGTCCAATGCTTGAGAGAAAGACTTACCGTATTTATCGGCGTATAACACGCACTTTTTCCCCCTTAAAATCAGGGGAAGAAAAAAAAAAAAAAAATCGAAGGTGCATGTTATACGCCGATCCCCGCTAATTTTGATCGATCGGGGCGATCGCCGCCGACATACACATAGCGTGTAGATTTAAAAATGGCGCCGCGGAGTTCGCAGGGACTCAGCGGAGCGAGCGCCGCCGAGATACACATAGCCGAGTGTACTTGGCTCTTCTTGGCACCGCTCACAGTCCCGACCAGTCCCGCCATTGGACCCGTGTTATGTCCATCATTGGGCGTGACTGTGAGCGGTGCCGAGAAGAGCCAAGTACACTCGGCTATGTGTATCTCTGCTCCGCCCAGTCACTGATCTCGGCGGCGCTCGTACAGCTCCGCCGAGTCCCTGCAAACTCCGCGGCGCCATATTTAAATCTGTAAAGGTCACTGGGGGCAAGGCTGAAATGACAAGGCTACACTGACCACTGGGGCAAGGCTGCACTGGGGCAAAGCTGCACTGACAAGGCTGCACTGGGGCAAAGCTGCACTGACACTGAAAAGGCTGCAGATGGACACTGATAACGCTGCATTGATGGGCATTTTATTGTATGTAAGTTTTTTTCTCCTTAAACTTTCCTCCTAAACTTGGGGTGCGTGTTATACGCTGATAAATACGGCATTTTTCTCTGGATTCTTAGGAACGTTTGATCTGAGAAAACGAGGAGACTGGAACTCTTAGAACTCCAGTTTGTACCTTTGAGCTATTGAGGAAGTCCCCCATGTCGTCTCGACACTCTTCCTGCCAGATCCTTGAGAACTGCAGAAGAATTCCCCCTATTCGAGTGAGCGGGGCGCCTCCTCATAAGGAGGCTTCAGTATCTTGTAGGTTTCCTCCCCCAAGACCTCTTTTGTCCCTAGGGTTAACTCTGAGGATTACCTTTTGAACCCGACGGCGGAAGCTATTGTGACCGCCTGGAGGCTGATGCCCCTGGCACA
Source organism: Lithobates clamitans (assembly GCA_037952925.1). Taxonomy (NCBI): domain Eukaryota; kingdom Metazoa; phylum Chordata; class Amphibia; order Anura; family Ranidae; genus Lithobates; species Lithobates clamitans. The sequence goes on along the minus strand of JBBGZY010000254.1, from coordinate 3,334,428 downwards.
GGAGAAGGAGCTTTAAAACGAAAATACAATTTACTCCTTTTCTTAAATGGCAAAAAGGGGTACTTTTTCCACTAGAATTTATTATCCAAAACATCCCCAGATAGCCGTTTCACCGCAAAAATTAAGACTAGCCAGGAGCTTTTTGCATTTCGCTTCTAGCGAAGGGCGCAAGGCCTGAAGGATGGAAACTCTCATAGCAACTATTGCAAACATAAAAGCCATAAAGCTGCCAGATCCTGGGCCTGCTGAGCAGGATAACCCTGAACACCTGTTTAAACTGGTCTCTCAATGATTTACCGATTACTGTCAGTGCAGGCTGAGACACTCACTCAATCTGCCAGAGAAAAAAAAAAGTGTTTTTTTTTTAAATAGGAATTCCAACTTTTTATCTGTTGTATCCCAAAGTATTTGACCATTGTCTGCCGGACAAGTCAAACTCTTATTCACAGAGGATATAGCAGCGTTATTTGCTGGTATAACCTACTTAGTGAATTTTTTCCACCATAGGATAAAGTGCGAAAATTTTTTAGTAGGGAATAAAATGCTTATCTGGGTGATCCACTCAAACAAAAAAACTTTTCGAGCAATGAATGGACAGGAAAAGGCATGCACAGCTTGAGGAGGCTTTAGCGAACCCAAACACTCAGTTAAGGGTACATAAATGTGGAGCAGACTATTCAGCAAGGAATTGCACCATCAATGCTACAGATTGTGAATGCACATCCTCCTGCATTTGGCACCTCAGAAGAGTCATCAGTCTCACCACGGTCCCCTGAGGGAGTTCATCTTCTCCGGCCTATAGTTCCTCAGTTTGAGGGTCCTGGGTAATGGAAGAGAACCTGTCGCATTTAGTCCCACACTGGGATGCGATTAAAGCCACTAACTTTTTTTCCCCCAATCCTATCCTGGCTGAGGAAAAAAGATTTTTAATAACAAAAACAGGGGCTGCAGTGTTGAAAGCAATTGCAAACATTTCATGGCCTCGATGCTCACTGACCAGCCACCCCCTCTCAGGGGAGGATGCCATTTGTAGAGATGAGTAGGCTTTCCAGAGGTTGAGGGAGAGCCTTTTAGCTCTTTTTTGGGGGTGTTTCAACCCCCCCTTCTGACCATCAGCCGATGCACAAAGCAGAGGTACTACCAGAAGAAATCGCATCCACTGCTTGAGCAATAGTCAGCCACTGCTGCTGCTATTAATGCTCAGCCTGATGCAAAATAAATGTATCAAATAGGAAATGCCTGTGTCACCAACCTCTTTCATGCCCCTCTTTGCTCGTGTCCCTCCGACAATTTTTGCAGCCAGCACAAATGGAGTTTATTTTAACTTAAAACACACTCTCGCGTTGGAGGACGCCAACACTGTGTTAAGCCCCGCCCCCTCCGTCACATCGCGCCCCTCCTTCCTTTCTCTTTCAAAAATAAGTTTTCCTGCGCGAGCTTTCGATATGACGGGATCACCTTGTGTGTGAAGGAGGGATGGCGTGGAGGAGACCTAAAAGCCGCCGCCATGTAGAGGTGGAGAAAGAAAACAGCAGTAGTTTTATTTTTTTTAGCTCTCCCTCAATGCTCGGCCTCGTGAAGAGGGGGGAGAGTTTAGCCCAGGTGGGGGGTGTCTGGTGGAAGCAAAACTGCCCTAAACTAACCGGAGGTCTACCTGCTAGCTGGAGGAAAAAAGCCTGCTGCTTCTGTGACAGCGTGATCTCTGAGAAAAGCATGAGAAGGTACGTGCTCCATACAGCCCCCAGTGGTGACACTTAGGCATGACAACATTTACTTTTTTAAAGGAGACATTTCATAAGAAAATTTAAAAATGCCTTAAAAAAAACTCCACTTACCTTTCCCGCCGCAGGGTCTTCTGTGGTAAAACCAACAGACCCAATCTTCACCCTTCACAGTGGGTTCCGTTAAACCTTCAGGAACCGGGGACCCTCAGGGAACCCACAATCCTGGACCTGTAATAGCACCCCGCCAGTAAAACCTTATGGCTTAAAGTACCAAAGTACTGGATCCCAGGGTCCAGCTCTCTAAAAAGAGAAGCGTTTACAAGCAAAGACCTAGTTTGTTCGGACACGAGGCCCGGGTACCATTCAATTTGGCCCAAAAAAAAAAAAAAAAAAAAAAAAAAAAAAAAAAACACCTTTATGGATGGATCCGGCTGCATAGATAGCCCCAAGCAAGTATTGCTCCAGTGGAGCACAGCACATCTTCACTCATGACCAACACCTTAGACACTGGCGAAAAAAAACTGAGATACTCCCGGTACGGGAGGGGTTATATAGGGAGGCAACTTCCTGTTTAGGGTGTGCCAGTGTCCAGCACCTGAAGGTGGACTATAACCCACATGGTAATTACTATGGCTCTGTGTCCCGTGATGTACGATTAAAGAAAGAGGGGTAGCTCATTTCCAAACAGACCTCATGTACGCACTCTCAAACCATTAGGGACCGGGAGGGTCGATACATTCTAGTCAAGGGCCACATTAATGGTGTCATGTACACTTATTTCCTATTATGCACCGAACCAAGGCCAAGCACCCTTCTCCTCTCTGCTCACCTCCTTCTCCCCTCATTTTGAAGGCAAGGTAATAATGGGAGGCAACTCTAAAATAACCTTTGACCACCTTTTGGACAAATCAGCACAAGGCATACCCCCCCCTCCCCATCTAAAAAGACCTCCCAAACAAAGCCTCCGTATAGCCCAGGTCTTACACTCCCTAGGCCTGATAGACATTTGAAGAGAATTAAACTCTTCAGTAAAAGATTACACACTTCTCAGCCCCACATAGGACGTACGCTAGAATAGATCACATCTTCATCCCCACCCCAGAGATTCACATGGCATCCAATGCCTCTATCTGTGCGGTACCCTGGTCAGACCATTCTTTAGTTACCCTTAAAATTGCAGGATCCCTAGCCCCCACAGGACCTCATCAGTGGCGTCTGAAGCGAAAAACGACAGATGGATGTAGCAAACCTAGAGAAGGAATTCAAGTCACTTGGCAAGATGCACAAACGCAAGCCCACGCCTAATACTCTGGCTAAATTAGAAACTGCTAGAATAGCCCTAAATTTGTCTCTTACCTCCAGTGCAGAAAAACACTTAAGATGGGTGAGCGGCCGGTATTACCTCCACTGATAAAATTGGTCCTCATCTTGTGGCTAAACTATCCCCCAAACATAGGATTTACTCCTTACCCAAAATTAAATCCTTGGCCCGTTCTTTGCCACAGAACCCCAAACGTATTCTAGAAGCCTTCCACTCATTCTACTCTAACCTTTACACTGAGACCAGCCCCAGCACACCTCAAACTTAATACCTTTTTGGATGACATTCTCCACCCTGAACTCTTTGATCCACATCCCTCCATATGAGACTCCCCAATCCTAGAAAACGAAGTCCGAGGAGTCATTAAAGACCTTTAAAAAGGGTTCGGCCCCAATCCCAGATGGCTTTTCAAACACACTACTATAAAGACGTTTGTTGATGTCCTCTCTCCTTATCTGGTCCGATTCTTTAATTCCCTCAGCAAGGGTTCTCCCTTAGACTCTGCAGAAAATTTTGCATATATTTCTGTGATCCTCAAACCTGGCAAAGACCCGAGCGAAGTAGGTAATTACAGACGGAGCTCAATCAATAATGACCTCAAGATAATGACGAAAATGTTATCAAACAGACTAGCATCCTTTATAGGGTCATATGTTCATAAGGACCAGGTGTGTTTTATACCAGGGAGATAGGGCCCGGACCAGATAAGGAGGGAAGTAGATGCCATATCCCTCGAAGTCAGGCTGGGATGGCGGACCTCCACAGGAGGGCTACCTTCTATCCATAGACCTTCAACACTGTCACCTGGCCCTACCTATTGACTACACTGGAAAGATGGGGATTTGCCCTAACTTTCTCAAAATCTTGAAGGCCCTCTACTCTCACCCTACCTAAGGCACAAGTCAGACTTAATTGCACTACTCAGACCTCTTTCCCATTACAAAAGGAACAAGGCAGGGATGCCCCCTATGCCCCCTCCTTTTCGCAATCACTATAGAAACCCTAGCTATAGCGATCAGATGACATCCAGACATTGACGGAGTCTAATGTAGCAGGTCGACCCATAAATGTGTACTATTTGCAGATGATGTCCTCCTATTCGTAACATCCCATCTTATTTCACCCCCTGATATTCTCCAGCTATTAAACAAATTTGGACGAGTCTCAGGCCTGCAAGTTAATATGTCTAAATCTATAGCCCTCAATGTATGGACCCCCCCGACCCTAGTAGACAGAATAAGAAGCCACTTTCCCTTCTCTTGGAGTAATACCTCCATTCCGTACCTGGGTATCCACCTCACGGTCGCTATAAATCTTCTGTACAAAGTATAATTACACGCCCGTGATCAAAAAACTAACAGCAGACCTTGCTCAATGGTCAGGAAGAGTAAATGCGATCAAGATGACCCTTTTACCAAGAATTCTCTATGATTCCACTCCCTTCCTATCCCAGTCACCAAACTACATATAAAAATCTACAATCAGCAATATTTTGCTTTATCTGGGGTAAAACAAGTCACCGCCTCTCTAAAAAAGTCCCTTTTAAACCTAGACTGAAAGGGGGATTGGGACTACTTAACTTCTGGTGGTATTACCAGGTGGCACAACTGAGCCATATATCTACCATCTACTCCAGGGGCCCAAAACCTGACTGGATAGGGATGGAATGAAAGACGATTCCGCATTAAACGATAGACATTGTCCCACTCAGTAGCCTTATGCGACTCACTCTATAAATTGAACTCCAACATCTGCTTGGCAACCATTGGCTCACATCTTTCACAACCCCCAATTTCCCCCAGGGATGGATATCAAGGCCTTTTAGTGGTGGCTAGATAAAGGTCTTTATCGAATTGGGCACTACTTCAACTCAAATGGACCCCTCAAATTAGGCTATTGCATTACCAGACTAGAAATGTCCCTCTGAAAAATTTTGCTTCTACCAAATATCAAATTTCCTAAACTTGATTTGGACCCGAAATACACACCCTCCAACAGTCACTCCATATCAGCATTGGTGCTCCACAGCCATGGATACGAAAGGGGGAATCTCCCCGATATACTCAGCTCTGGCTGATCCGTTAGAGAAAGCGCCCTTGAGATAGATTGCGACTTAGACACATGGCATTCTTATTTTGATCGTTAATTTAAAAGGGATTCTAAACACCTCCTTGATAGAAGCTAACCTCAAGGTCATGTCCCACTGGTACCTGGTTCCTACCCTCCTCGCTAAATATCTGCAGTCTTTCCCCCTCTGCTTCAGAGGTTACGGTCACTTGGGCACACTTCCCCACACTATGTGGCAACGTCCTCGAACAAAGGGCTACTGTAATAAATTTTCAATTTAATCCGCAAGACCACCGGAATTGTGGTTAACCAAGACCCTTCTATTGCCCTCTTCAATCAATGGATCCCCAAGATTTCAAAACTCGTCCAGACTCTAATTCATTTCATACTTCTAGGGGCCAAACTGACAATCACATGGGTCTGGAAATCCCCCTCAGTTTCATACTACCTAACCAAACAAAAAATCTCCTGGATTATGTCCCAAGAAAAGATCTCCAACACTATACTAGACACTTGAGAAATTCAAAAAGTATCTGGGAGCCCTGGGCCCGACACATCGCCGTTCCTTATAGTTCTAGGGGCATACTCTTTCATCATAGATCCATCGGGCGTTAAGACTTCATACTATTTCTAGCTCTCCGTGTGGCTTGCATCCTCCCCCGTTTGTCTTCACCCTTTCCTAAATTTCCAGCTTCTCCTTCTTGATATCTCCTGTCTCTTCTTGTACTCAGTACACTTATCAGCCTCTGTAGCCAAAATATTTATATTATTAAAGATAGGACTCTCTTACTAAAACATAAAACTTTGACGTGGTGTGGAATGTATTGTTCGTTCCCACCTTACTCTACAGTTGCTAAAGGTTTAAACAACTTTAGTCAACCATAGCCCAGGGTCGTAGACCTAACAGTTCTTTATTATAATGGTTGATCATTTTTCTAGTAATACTCTGAAGTAAATGGAAGTAATGGGCCAAACTGTCCGGCTACCACTAGCACAGTCTGATCCCACGTAGGGTGCAAAGGGTGGTGTGACATTATCTATATCATTGTTTTATCCAATGCTATTTCACGCCTGATGTGCTTTCATATGTTTTACCACACCTTGGACTATGTTGACTGTCCCATATTGTATGTGTGAAAGCACTCAAAAACAATTTTCAAAGTTCCGGCTATGAATAATTTAGGCATGGTAGTTTGTCGCCATTTCACAAGCATGCGCAATTTTAAATCTTGACATTTTTAGTATCTATTTACTCAGTGCAACATGATCTTTTATATTTTACAAAAAAGATATTATATTGCGTTTGTGTGCACTAAAAATCTATTAAGTGTTTTTTTTTTTTTAATTTGCATTTGATAAACGGCTGAGAAAATATTGTGCAATATAAAAGCAAGGCCTCTGCTTTCAGAAACTATAGAATGTTTAAAGGAATCCAAGTCACGTACTAGCAAAAAAATTAAGATTTTAACATGTAAGTGAAAAATGTCTTAATTTCCCTGGATGGCAAGTGGTTCAAGTGCATGATCTTGCTAGCATTAAATCTGCACACTAGATCCTCTGGTTATGTCCTGCAAATATACAATTTCAGAAAAAACAAAAGTCCCACCAAGAGTTTACCAGACAGATATGACCACAAAATGCATTTAAAACTCTCACAATATACATACCCAAACCAACAAGGGCCATTCTTGCACTTGTAAAGTGATTCTGCACATACTGCTGCAACTGAAGAGAAAAAAAAAAAAAAAGTGTAAACATATGCTGAAGCAAACCTTTCTACTTTAAATTTCTCTCCTTTTCTCTGTCCCCAACAACAGGTTTATATTTTGTACAAGAAAAATTCATGCCAGACCCAAAGGGTCTGGGTATGGCTTGTAGGGGGAATCCCCATGCTGGCTCCTTTGTGTTCACCTGTCAGCTGGGAATCCACGGCTGACAGCTGAATAAGAAGTGCAGGGGACGAGTGGTTGTTAGGACACCAGTGGGTGTGCTTCACAGCCATCTATTCATCTTACAAATTTGTTAAATAGTTTGCATTTAACAAATTATTATTATTTTTTTTATATAATACATTTTAGATCTCCATTATGCAGTATTTCCCCATGCATTTCTTCTTTTTGTGGCAAATATCACATAAACTGATAGTGAACTGAGATTTTAAATATGGCATGCGATATTTGGATCGAATGAGTCAGGTGATCCAAATATCGCAAGCAATATTCCTTTGTAAATTGAGCCTGTAGATTTGTTTTTTACAAGGTTAAAAACTGGTTACCTCATCTGGAGAAACTTTTCCAATTCTATAGTCAGGACAGAACAACGAATTAGAAAGACCATTACGGTAAGCAGCAACATGAAGGTTCTCCAAGACACCTGTAGAAAAGAGAAAAAAAAAAAAAAAAAAAAAAAAAAGAAAGGAAGAGACACTTCATATTAAAATATTTAAAACTTCAAACGCTTATTCACAAAATACACTTTCCACAACATCAATAGAAATAAAAAAATAAAAACCTCACTACTTACCAACTTGTGGATTTTGGTAAGCCAAAATCTTATCAGTCTTTACTTTGCCACCAAGTTCAGCGACCTCCCATCTTCTAAATTCTGGAGCAGTAGTGACATTAATAAGATATTCCATCACAGTATCCCTAAGAAAAAAAAAAAAAGAGAAGAAAATCAAGTCCAAAATTCTTTTGGAGTAGTGTTTGTATATTCATCTAAAATCTGTTATAAATAAAAAACAATACAATTACTAGTATTGGATTTCCAACCATTAAGTTAAGTCTGAGATCTTGATCCATGGCTATGCTCTGCGCTCTCTCCCTCCTCACCGATTAAATTGACAGCAGCAGGAGCCATTGGCTCTACAACAAATCACCCAAGTATTTTGATTTACTTACACATAATCTCTAAGACATTCCACTGAGTACACAATGTTTTCCCTTGTTGATGTCACACTGCAGAGAAACAAATACCGATCAGTCTTCCACACAGTAACTGCAAGAAGAGCAACATTACTAGAACTTTTCAAGGAAAAATAAATATATATATATATAGATATAGATATAGAGATATAGATATTTTTTTTTTATCACACATCTACACAATTGCACAACCTTTGCTCAATGCTCTACCATACAGGCCTGATTGGTGAAGTGCTGCAGAGATGGTTGTTCTTCTGGAAGGTTCTCCTCTCTTCACAGAGAAATGCTGGAGCTCTGTCAGAGTGATCATCAGGTTCTGGTTACCTACCTGACTAAGGCCCTTCTCCCCTGAACGCTCAGTTTGGCCAGCAGCCCACTCTAGGAGTCCTGGTGGTTCCAAACTTCTTCCATTTACGGATGATGGAGGCCACTGTGCTCATTGGGACCTTAAATGCTGCAGTAATTTTTCTGTACCAGTCCCCAGATCTATGCCTCGATAAAAATCCTGTCTTGAAGGTCTACAGACAATTCCTTGGACTTCATGGCTTGGTTTGAGCTCTGACATGCACTAACTGTGGGACCTTATATAGACAGGTGTGTGCTTTTCCAAACCATGTTCAATCAAGTTGTAGAAACATCTTAAGGATGATCAGTGGAAACAGGATACACTTGAGCTCAATTTCAAGTGTCATGGCAAAGGCTGTGAATACTTATGTACATGGGATTTTTGGTTTATTTTAAACAAATTTGCAGATTTCAAACAAACCTTTTTCACGTTGTCATTATGGAGTACTGTTTGTAGAATTTTGAGGAAAATAATAAATTTAATCAATTTAATCAAAAGGCTGTAACATATAAAAAAAAAAAAAAACAACCTTTCCGGATGCACTGTATTTTATAAGACTGGCACAGCCAACATTTTACTGTCACCCGCCACAAGAAATACATCCTCTTTGAAAGAGTTTTAGCAATGTATTAAAAAACACAAACCTTAAGCTAGCACCAGCAGCTTCAAGACCACGGGTAATTTTAAAAGCGGAGGCTCCCTTAGTTGTCTAGAAAAAAAAAAAAAAAAAGAAAAAAAAAGTTTTGGTAAAATACATATGCCTAACTTATGTAAACAAGTATGCCCCTGGTATCAAGCCTCTTCTTTCTGTGCCAAATACACATCTGAGATTTCCCATTACAAATAAACCAGTGCTTGTCCATAAACTGTCAGGATTGAAGAACATGCTAATCCAGTTTAGTTGCCTCCCAGCCACTTTATTAGGTACACCTGTTCAATTACTTGGTAACACAAATTGCTAATCAGCCAATCACATGACAGCAATTCAATGCATGTAGGAATCTAGACGTGGTGAAGACGACTTGCTGAAGTTCAAATCGAGCATCAGAAAGGGAAAGAAAGGGGATTTAAGTGGCTTGGAATGTGGCATGGTTGTTGGAGCTGGCCTGAATATTTCAAATACTGCTGATCTACTGGGATTCACGCACAACCATCTCTAGGATTTATAGAGAATGGTCTGAAAAAATGAAAATATCCAGTGAACGGCAGTAGTGTGGATAAAAATGTCTTGTTGATGTCAGAGGAGAATGGGTAGACTGGTTCAAGATGATAGAAAGGCAACAGTAACTCAAATAACCACTCATTACAACCAAGGTATGCAGAATATCATCTCAACGCACAACACATCAAACCTTCAAGCAGATGGGCTACAGCAGCAGAAGACCACACCATTTGCCACTCCTGTCAGTTAAGGACAGGAAACTGAGGCTACAATTCGCACAAGCTCACCAAAATTGGACAATAGAAGATTGGAAAAACATTGCCTGGTCTGATGAGTCTTGATTTCAGCTGCGACATTCAGATGATAGGGTCAGAATTTGGCGTAAACAACATGAAAGCATGGATCTATTCCTCCTTGCAAAGGTTCAGAGTGGTGGTGGCGTAATGGAGTGGGGGATATTTTCTTGGCACACTTTGGGCCCCTTAGTACCAATTGAGCATCGTTTAAATGCCACGGCCTACCGGAGTATTGTTGCTGACCATGTTCATCCCTTTTTGACTACAATGTGCCCATCTTCTAAAGCTGCTTCCAGCAGGATAATTCACTATTTTACAAAGCTCAAATAATCTCACCACGGGTTTCTTAAACATGACAATGAGGTCACTGTACTCCAATGGCCTCCACAGTCACCAGATCTCAATCCAATAGAGAACCTTTGGCATGTGGTATAACGGGAGATTCACATCATGGATCTGCAGCAACTGTGTGATCCTATCATGTCATATGGACCAAAAACTGTGAGGAATATTTCCTACACCTTGTTGAATCTATGCCATGAAGAATTAAGGCAATTATGGCAGTTAAGGCAAAAAGGGGGTCCAACCCGATACTAGCAAGGTGCATCTAATAAAGTGGCCGGTGAGTGTATACATACATACATACATACACAAAAAAATAGAAGCTTGAATATGACTCATTTTGCAATTATACAGTATTCATATAGGAGACTGCTAAGAAGTGACAAAAGACAGCAGTGAATTTAAATTACCGTATATACTCGAGTATAAGTCGAATTTTTCAGCACATTTTTTTGTGCTGAAAGTGCCCCCCTCGACTTATACTCGAGTCAAGCACTTTTCTGCAGCAAAAAAAATTCATTTTCCGAACCGAATTTGGGGCCCCGTATCTCAGGGCCACTTGGTGCTAGGAACCCCAAATTTGGTGTGCAAACCCAGTGGAACTGGTACCACAACATTTTCAAAGATGAAGTTCCTAGCACTAAGTGGCCCCGAGATACGGGGCCCCAAAATCGGTTCAGAAAATGTCATTCTCTGCTGCAGAAAAGTGCTTGACATTTTCTGAACCGACTTTGGGGCCCTGTATCTTGGGGCCACTTGGTGCTAGAAACCCCAGCTTTGGAAATTGTATGGTGCTAGTTTTACTGGGTTTGCACACCAAATTTGGGGTTCCTAGCACTAAGTGGCCCCGAGATACAGGGCCCCAAATTCGGCCAACTGTGTCCATCTGCAGCAATGTCATTTCGGGACCCTTTGGGTTCAGAGACCCCAAATTTTGGCTGCAGCTAGGGGGCATCTAGGAACCCTTAACTACCGAGTTTGAAGTTAAGGGGACCTATGGCTGCAAATGGGCACAGTGAGGCTGCAAATGGGCACAGTGAGGCTGCAAATGGGCATTGTTGACCCTCTTTTTCCACTTACAGTAGCTGTGCATTTCTCACCCTCGTCTTATACTCGGGTCACTAAGTTTTTCCCATTTTTTTTGTGGTAAATTAGGGCCTCGACTTATACTCGGAACGACTTATACTCGAGTAGATACGGTACAAACTTTTTCTGCAGGTGCAACAATTGTACCAGTCACTAGGTATCCATGTGTTTTAGGAGATAATCCATTACAGTCTTTCAGACACACGGTAAATTAACGCAGAACTTCTCCCAAAAGTGGAAGTTCTGCTTTATGTCCTCCTCCATCACTTTTGGAGATTATATTTTTGTTTGGGGAGTGGGTACCTGGTTTTGAGAGGTACCCACTACCACTTCTGCTTGTATTACCTAGGCATTCTGAGTGGAAGTTCTGCGCCCCCCCCTTTGTCCGCAGTCTTCTGGGACACGTCAAAGGAGGACGTCCCAGAAGGCTGCAGGAACATTTGCAAAGCACAGGGTGTACATGTGCAGCGGGAAGCCAGCCAACTTCCTGCAGTAAAAATGCAGGCACCGGAGACCTGAAGGCCGATGAACTGGCCCAGGTGAGGACAGCGCTGGATCCCTTGACTGGTAAGTGTCCTTTTATTAAAAGTCAGCAGCTACAGTATTTCCTCATCTTAACTGTCATCCAGCCTGACGTCCGGACTTACCAGGCTGCAAGCTGAAGGAAGAGGCTCCCCATCCCAGATGCACGAGCAGACCGCTCATTGATTACAAACAAAAAAGTGCAATTTTTTCTTCCCATGTGCGTTACTAATATACAAGCATTTCTCAGTACTATTAATGCAAAACTTAGTTTGGTGAACCACTTTTGTGTATACTTGATCCTTTGTGTATACTTGATCCTGCAAGTGTATCCAACCACCCAGTACTCCTATCTTGGTCTGAGGTTCCCTGTTGTGAGACTGTCCATCGGAAGCCCTTAAAGTGGAGTTCCACCCACTTTTACAACTCTTCAGCATCCCTCACTAAACTGTGCACTGTAAACGAATTGGATATTTTTAATTTTTTTTTCTCAGCACCTACTGTATATCTGCTGTATTCATTTTTCACTTCCTCCTCCCTGGCCGCGGCCCATCGCATCATTTCCTGTTTGCAATGCCTTCTGGGAACTGGCAACTTCCTCTGAAACTGCCGTTGCTATGGAAACCTGACCTGAAACCTATTACACGGCTTGTGCTGCACTGAGCATGTGCGAGATCTGCAAGGATGAGATCCAGGAAGAAATACAGTCTGGCTTCAGATGCCCAGACTTAAGATGGCCACGGCCTGCTGAAAGTTTATAAAATAACAAACTACTGCTATAAACTAACAAAACAGACCTTAGTTTACAGACTAACTTTACTAGAATACATTAAGCTTGTGTATTATAGGGGTATTTTTATTTAAAAAGTATAATTTCGGCCGGAACACCACTTTAATATATGATGAGCCTGATTTTAACTGTCACAATGCAAGTTGCCATTTGTCTTTTCATAACAATAAATCTGTAAATACTTTACACTCAGATTGTGCACTGCTGTTCTACCGAACAGCTACAATATTTGTAGCTACTGACTTATATTATTTTTTTATTTCTAGGGTGAAGATCCTCCAAGAATTAGACTTACCAAGTTAGAAGCAAGTCGTAAAACATGATTAACACCCAAATTGTTGGCGGATTCATATCTGCTTCCTGCTTTTATAAACACTCCGATCCTAGAAGATGGGGAGTAGTTTTCTAGAGAGGCGACAACCAGACCATTTGGCAACTTTGTAATCTGTAAAACAATGTACAAGCATGTATCAAGAGCTAGAAGCTGGTGATAAGATACATAAAATGGCAAAATATAAAATCTATAAGGACACATTCTTCCCAGTCAAAGAAGAATAAAAAAATAAAAATACAAACCACGTATGCACCATGCAGACATACACCTAGAAAACCAGTAACAAAACAGAACTTACCTCAAGCTCCTCAGGAGGAAGGTGAGCCTTGCCAGCGGCTTCAGGCTTTGTGGCTGCTTTTGCAGAGTAAAGCCTCCTCTGTAATAAAGCATAACATTAAATAATTTCTATTGATGCTACCAGTCTCCGATCCAAAATGTAAATAAAAAAAAAAAACATAATTGGGACTCCTAAGGCCAGTGTTCTATCAGAATACCACTACCCATCAGAAAATGCAACATAAGGGACGTTGCAAACAACATTGCCTTTTGCGCATGCGCTATGCGTTCCAACATGGCCGCTATGCATTCCAATAGGTTTCCTAATCTGACAGAACACAAAGGCGGCAGCAGACATCTTCTTACACCCAGGCAAGTCTCCAATTTCACATTAATTTTAGCAGTTAAAGAGGAAGTAAACCCTGATGGGTTTCACTCTTTTGTTCCCTGCAAAGTAAAAGCACAATGGGCTAGCATGCATCGCATACTAGCCCATTATGTGCCACTTACTTGCAAATGAACCCCGCGATGTCCCCACTAGTGGTTGCATCCATCTTCACCCCTCCTCCTTCCGGGGCCATGGACTCCGGCTCTGTAACTTAAAACAGCACGTTGCTTTCAGCTGACGGTGCTGCCCCCCAAATGTAAGTCTAATACAGTTCTGTCGGGCCTTGCCACAACTGCACAACAACAGCGTGCAATGTACGCAATTGCGGCACGCTAGTATGGCAATTATAGGGTTAAATCAGGTAGTAAGGAGGTAACAGACCGCCTCCTCGCTGCCTGTCAAACACCTCTGAAAACCAATCCAAACTTGGATCACTTTTTAGAGGGGCTCCAGTTCCTGCCACACACAAGAGCAAACTTTTAGTCCTCATTCACGCTGGCTGTACTGTATGCCTATGCTGGGCCATGCTCACCCACACATGGATGCACAGGTGCTTCATGCAGTTCTGTGCAAGCAGTCCTAACTGATGTCAATAAGAACACAGCTGCTGTGTCCCAATATGTTGTGTGTGGGTACATGCCCCTAAGCACAGCAACAGTGAGAGTTTGGGGACACACAACCACTTGGATGTCATATTGGGACACAGCAGCTGTCCCTGTGCAGCCCCTGTGTCCCAAATGACATCAATGGGACTTCCCGTACATCCTTGTGTGGTTAAACGTGGCCCTGCATGGGTGTGGGGTATAGTATGCCCAATGTGAATGTGCCCTTACATATATAGGCATATATAATACCCATCTACTGCACATACGGTATGTGTCCATGGAGGCTTGAGGTTATAAGCTGAGCATGGACTTCCAGCACACTGGCTAAGCTGTCACTGACAGCTCTTGGTCACTGCTTCTGATCAGGAGTCCAGATCATGAAGCGGGGTTTCCTGAGATCTGTAAATGATTTCATGTTCTTCAGCTCCACAAGCCTGTACTCAAAACTGCACTGCAGCCTTGAGCTTGTTTGGCCCTGACATCCCAGGGAGGTGAATTTGTATTCCACTAACAAGCCTTGTTAGGCCTTTTTAGTAAAGTCCACTGATAGTAAACTCCACTAAAATAAACCAATGAAGTCTTATGCCATAATGTGCTAGGATGCACCGCATATTAACACATCATGGCAGACTTGCCTATCAAGTAGATCCCTCCAGCGCTGAGCTGTCACCTCTCCAGGCATTCCATGTTCAGCTGCTCTTCCTTTTGGGTTTGCACTCTCCGCTTTCTCTCTGGCCACAATGATGTCACTCGTGCAGAATCACAACCCAGCACTCAGGACACAGAATGCAGAACACACTGCATGCACGGTCATCTCATCAGCTGGAGCCAATGTGATTATCCCCTAAGTGTCACACGTTTAGAAGATATTCCCAGTACCTACATGTAAGAGCCGTATTACAAGCTTACCTGTAGGTACAAGTTTAATCCTTAACTAGTTCTAGACATCCCCCTACATGTGTGCCCCCTGGGGAGCGCCCTGTGACTGCTGTGATCACAGATCTGGGTAAAGGGCCAATCACAGCAGCCCTTTACCCAAGGATCAGCTGTGTCCAATCACAGCTGGTCATATGTAAACAGACTTACCAGTTATCGGCACTCCTTTCCTCACAAGCTGTCTCTCTATGAGGAGAGCCGATAATCAGCAAGTCACAGTGAGTGCATTGTGTACACTGATCATCAGAGCACATCAGTGAAGAAGAAAAATTACTTATTTGCAAAATGTTATAATAGAAACTAAAAAGAAAACTTTTTTTTCTTAAATATTTATTTAGCAAAAAAATAAAACAGTGGTGATTAAATACCACCAAAAAAAGCTCTTTCATTCAAAGTGTGACAGCCCTGAAATCTGAAAATCGGCCTGGGCAGAAAGAGGTGAAAGTGCCCAGTAATGAAATGGTTAAAATCTGAATGTAATACAACTTTACCTCACAAGATCATTATCATCATCGTACACAAGGAATGGAGGATCCAGTGTGTCCCCCATGTACAGAGCAGAGAGGTGACCTTCACCCTCCTCCATGTCTTCCCACCCGTCTACTCCTCACACAGCCCGGCTTGTCACCGCCGACACCCCCGTCCCCGAGTCCTGTCACCTCCTCTGCCGCCCCAGGTAGAGGGGTCACCGTACGGGGACACAGGTGTGTACAGGCCGCACAGACACGGAACTCTTCTCCCGACCATTGTCCCGCTATACAGAACCCCCGCTGTCCGGGCAGAACCCGGGGACACCACCCCCACTCCCCCCCATATCTTACAGAGAGGACCCGGACACTGCTGATCACCCTCATGACCGCTCTCTCCTTCAGCCGCTGACAGGAAGACCGGACGGCCACTTCCGCTTACCCGGCATGCCCGGCACCGCCCCTTTAACTCTGTCCGTGCTGCAGAGTACGCTGCTGGGTCAGGCATTCCCCTGAGCTGGCCTCCTTCTGTACTAGAGGGAGAGTGGAGGTCACCCCTACAACTACTGAGAGAAAACCAAAGTACCCCGCTACACCCTGTGTGTGCGCCATGGTGCATGCTTCACTTTGTATTCTCAATATTTTTGTTCAAGAAAATGGAGCTATTACTGGCACTGGGAAAAGGCCTTTATTTAGGTCAGACTCACGTGATCCTACAGTCCCGGTGTGAACGTTTCCACACGTTTTCCATTCGTTCCCGTACATCACGTATAGGGCAGCCCATTTATTTCAACTACACACAAGAAATACGCAAAATAAGTCCCTCGGAATCAGGGACAGTTCCGAGGGACTGTCCCTGATTATTAAATCATAGCTCCCAACTGTCCCTGATTCCGAGGGACTGTCCCTGATTATTAAATCATAGCTCCCAACTGTCCCTGATTCCGAGGGACTGTCCCTGATTATTAAATCATAGCTCCCAACTGTCCCTGATTCCGAGGGACTGTCTCTGATCATTAAATCATAGCTCCCAACTGTCCCTGATTCCGAGGGACTGTCTCTGATCATTAAATCATAGCTCCCAACTGTCCCTGATTCCGAGGGACTGTCTCTGATCATTAAATCATAGCTCCCAACTGTCCCTGATTCCGAGGGACTTTCCCTGATTATTAAATCATAGCTCCCAACTGTCCCTAATTCCGAGGGACTGTCCTTGATTTGCAGCAATGTCCCTCTGCCCCTCTTTTCTCCCAATTTGTCCCTCATTTTGGTCAGATCTATATAGTGGTATATGTAATGCACTTTTTATTTCGAAAAGTGTTTCCCAGTGCTAGACCTTTCATCAAATTCTAAATTGCTGCATTTGTACATTTTAAAAGCCAGAATAAAAAAATAGTAGTAAAAAAAAAAAAAAAAAAAAAAAAAAAAAAGCCCTTGTGGATTTAATTAACCTTTTTTTTAAATTAATTCTCCTTTAACCAGTTAACAACCGGCTCATAGCCAAATGACGGCTACAGGGCGGCTGCTTAACTCTGGGAGGGCGTCCAGGGACGTCCTCCCAGAATTCTGCTCTCGCGCGCCCCCTAGGGCGCGCACTCGAGAGCATCCGTGACTGCCGAGTTCAGAGGACCCGGCGCATCACGGATCTCGGTAAATGGCCGCTAATCGCGGCCGTTTACCATGTCACATGTAAACAAACCGGCGTCATCTGATGACGCCGGTTCCTCTCCTCCCCTCCTGTGTACCGATCGGTACACTGTGAGCGGAGAGGGGGATAGATGGTAGCAGCGTTGTGGGCTGCATCTGTAGTGCCCACAGCGCTGCATAGAGACATACCGCCATCCATCCATCCATGCTCAGCCATCCCCACTACTCTGCATGCCCTGCAATGCTGTGCAATACTCTGCAATGCCCTCTGCTATGCCCCACAATACCCCGCAATACCCCTGCAATACTCTGCCATACCCTGCAATACCCCGCAATACTCTGCCATAAACTGCAATACCCCGCAATACTCTGCCATAAACTGCAATACTCTGCTATACCCTGGAATACCCCGCAATACTCTGCCATACCCTGGAATACCCCGCAATACTCTGCCATACCCTGCAATACCCCGCAATACTCTGCCATAAACTGCAATACCCCGCAATACTCTGCCATAAACTGCAGTACTCTGCCATACCCTGGAATACCCCGCAATACTCTGCCATACCCTGCAATACCCCGCAATACTCTGCCATAAACTGCCATAAACTGCAATACCCCGCAATACTCTGCCATAAACTGCAATACTCTGCTATACCCTGGAATACCCCGCAATACTCTGCCATACCCTGGAATACCCCGCAATACTCTGCCATACCCTGCAATACCCCGCAATACTCTGCCATACCCTGCAATACCCCGCAATACTCTGCCATACCCTGCAATACCCCGAAATACCCCGCAATACTCTGCCATACCCTGCAATACCCCGCAATACTCTGCCATACCCTGCAATACTCTGCAATACTCTGCCATACCCTGCAATACCCCGCAATACCCCGCAATACTCTGCCATACCCTGGAATACCCCGCAATACTTTGCCATACCCTGCAATACCCCGCAATACTCTGCCATACTCTGCAATACCCTGAAATATCCCGCAATTCTCTGCAATACCCCGCAATACCCAGCCATACTCTGCAATACCCCGCAATACTCTGCCATACCCTGCAATACCCCGCAATACTCTGCCATACCCTGCAATACCCCGCAATACTCTGCCATACCCTGGAATACCCCGCAATACTCTGCCATACCCTGCAATACCCCGCAATACTCTGCCATACCCTGCAATACCCCGCAATACTCTGCCATACCCTGCAATACCCCGCAATACTCTGCCATACCCTGCAATACCCCGAAATACCCCGCAATACTCTGCCATACCCTGCAATACCCCGCAATACTCTGCCATACCCTGCAATACTCTGCCATACTCTGCCATACCCTGCAATACCCCGCAATACTCTGCCATACCCTGGAATACCCCGCAATACTCTGCCATACCCTGCAATACCCCGCAATACTCTGCCATACTCTGCAATACCCTGAAATATCCCGCAATTCTTTGCAATACCCCGCAATACCCAGCCATACTCTGCAATACCCAGCCATGCTCTGCAATACCCCGCAAAAATCTGCAATACTCTGCCATAACCCGCAATACTCTGCCATACCCAGCCATACTCTGCAATACCCCGCAATACCCAGCCATACTCTGCAATACTCGGTGATACCCAGCCATACTCTGCAATACTCGGTGATACCCAGCCATACTCTGCCATAACCAGTCATACTCGGCGATACTCTGCAATACCCAGCCATGCTCAGCCATACCCAGCCTCTGTATGTGGCCAGGCTGTGGAAGTCTCACACATGTGGTATCGCCGTACTCAGGAGGAGTAGGAGAATCTATTTTGGGGTGTCATTTTTGGTATATACATGCTATGTGTTAGAAATATTGTATAAATTGACAACTTTGTGTTAAAAAAAAAAAAAGCGTTTTAACCACTTCCCGCCTTCCGTCATACGACGTCCTTGACTTTGTGCGGGGATATCTGAATGATGGGTGCAGCTACAGGCATCATTCAGATATCAGCTTTTTCAGCCGGCAATTCCCTACACCATAAGAATGATCATAGCGGCTGTTACACTGCTTGATCGTTCTTACGGGAGGCGAGAGGGGACGACCCCCCTCCCGCCGCCCTCCGGTGCTTCTATCGACTCACCGCTACGATCGAAGCCAGGATTTTTTTTTTTTTTTTAATTTCAGGCACAGCCTAGAGGTGAGATGTGGGGTCTTATTGACCCCATAACTCACTGTAAAGAGGACCTGTCATGCCATATTCCTATTACAAGGGATGTTTACATTCCTTGTAATAGGAATAAAAGTGATCAAAACATTTTTTTTTTGGAAAAAAGTGTCAAACTAAAATAAATAAAGTAAAATGAACAATAAAAAAAAAAAATTAAAAAAATTTAAGGCGCCCCTGTCCGTGTGCTCGCATGCAGAAGCGAACGCATACGTAAGTCCCGCCCACATATGAAAACGGTGTTCAAACCACACATGTGAGGTATAGCTGCGATCAGTAGAGCGAGAGCAATAATTTTGGCCCTAGACCCCCTCTGTAACTCAAAATTTGTAAAAAATTTTAAAGCGTCGCCTATGGGGATTTTTAAGTGGCGAAGTTTGGCGCCATTCCACAAGCGTGTGCAATTTTGAAAGGTGACATGTTAGGTATCTATTTACTCGGCGTAACTTCATCTTTCATATTATGCAAAAACATTGGGCTAACCTTACTGTTTTGTTTTTTTTAAAGCAAAAAACATTTTTTTTCCAAAAAAAACGCGTTCGAAAAATTGCTGCGCAAATATCGTGCGAGATAAAAAGTTGCAATGACCGCTATTGTATTCTCTAGGGTCTTTGCTAAAAAAACATATATAATGTTTTGGGGTTCTATGTAATTTTCTAGCAAATAAATGATGTGATTTACATGTAGGAGAGAAATGTCAGAATTGGCCTGGGTGCTCCAGAACGCCTGAAGGTGCTCCCCTGCATGTTGGGCCTCTGTATGTGGCCACGCTGTGTAAGAGTCTCACACATGTGGTATCGCCATACTCAGGAGTAATAGCAGAATGTTTTTTGGGGTGTAATTTGTGGTATGCATATACTGTGTGTGAGAAATAACCTGCTAATATGACAATTTTGTGAAAAAAAAAAGAAGAAAAAAAAAAAAACATGATTTTGCAAAGAATTGTGGGAAAAAATGACAACTTCAAAAAACTCACCAAATAGTAAACTGTGTCTTACCTTCGCATTATATTATGCTAGGCGTGAAATATTAATGGTATGGAAAAAGGCAGAGCCTCCTACTTTGGCATCATGGAAAAGGTCAGTGAACATGGTACTTCCCCTGTACAGATTGACATATGAAAGTAGGCAATGTCCAGGAAAGTTCGATAAGATCTGGTCCTCTTGGGTAGATGCCTCTGGGGCCCCGGAAACCCCCTCCCCCATAATTATTATGCTATGAAACTGGTTGGAGGAAATCTAGTGTCTCTTTGACTACTCTCCCGCTGCCTGTTCCCTCTTCCCCCCCCCCTTGCCTTTCCTTCGCTCCACTTCCCCCCCTCTTCCCCCCCTTCCCTCCTCCCCCTTTCCCCTTCCCTCCCCCTTTCCCCTCCCCTCCCCCCTTCCTCCTCCTTAGGTTGGATTGAAAATGGTTACTTATGTAAGTTTATCTACGATGCTATAATACTATAATGTATTAAGGTGTACTGTTAAGTGATACTTCTGATATTTGCACAACTGGAATATCTGATAGGCAATGACTACAGGTTGAAGGTTGATTTTACTGTCATTCTATACTTTGAATGTTTTAAATCATTCTGTAAAGTAATGCTGATTTGTTTAATAAAATTTTCTGTTAAAAAAAAAAAAAAAACTCACCATGCATCTTTCTAAATACCTTGGAATGTCTTCTTTCCAAAAAGGGGTCATTTGGGGGGTATTTGTACTTTTCTGGCATGTTAGGGTCTCAAGAAATTAGATAGGCCGTCAGTACTTCAGGTGTGATCAATTTTCAGATATTGGTACCATAGCTTGTGGACGCTATAACTTTCACAAAGACCAAAAAATATACACTAATTTGGGTTATTTTTACCAAAGATATGTAGCGGTATAAATTTTGGCCAAAATATATGAAGAAAAATTACTAATTTTCAAAATTTTATAACAGAAACGAAAATTTTTTAATTTTTTTACAGATTTTTCGGTCTTTTTTCTTTTATAGCGCAAAAAATAAAGAACCCAGCGGTGATTAAATACCACCAAAAGAAAGCTCTATTTGTGTGAAAAAAAGGACAAAACTTTCATTTGGGTACAGTGTTGCATGACTGAGTAATTGTCATTCAAAATGTGAGAGCACCAAAAGCTGAAAATTGGTCTGGTTATTAAGGGGGTTTAAGTGCCCAGTCCTATGCCTACACACATTGTCCCTCATTCCCATCTCAAAATGTTGGGAGGTATGCATGTGGTTTGGCATGCATTACCGCCAGCAGATACATGGAGTGCCATTAAGGCTAGATTAAGACATGCATCTAAACCCGACAGTCAGCAGCTCTCCGCTCAGGGAGGAGTGAGAACCGAGCCGGTGTTCGATGGCTCGGTTCTCAGTTCAGAGACGCCGGGGGACAGCTGCAGCTTTGGCCAGATGCTGAATCCACCTAGGTAAGTATAAATAGCCAAAAAAAAGAAAACCCATACTTCTATTTTAAAGTCCACCTTACCTTGACACGTGGCCATGACCCATTTCATGCTTGCCTAACTCTTGATCCAAGGTTGAACTGATCATGTTAGAACTTTTAAGTGTCTGAATAAGTCTTCTGATTGGCTGTCTCTGACTATTCTGGTTTCTGTATAATGAAAGTGCTCATATGACCCAACCCCAGCTGTAGTAATAGCCAAAACTTGTAGATGGACAGAGCCAAGAGTGGCTGTTAAAGTGGAGGCAAATGAGACCTCTTCCATGTTGAAGTACATAGTTGATTGTGTCACCTGTGTAATTATTGTATCAAAGTGATTGTAAGGGTCATTTTTTTTTTTTTTAATAACAAACATATCATACTTACCTCCACTGTGCAGCTCGTTTTGCACAGAGTGGCCCAGAACCCGCTCTTCTTGGGTCCCCCGGCGCTCACGGCTCTTCCCCACATCTGATAACCCCCTTGGAGAAGTGCTTCCCCGAGGGGTTTACCTTGCAGGCGCGCTCCAGAGTCCAGCATTTGCGTCTATAGACACAGAATGCCGGACTCGGCCCCGTGTGATTGAATTTGATTGACAGCAGCGGGAGCCAATGGCTGCGCTGCTATCAATCTATCCAATCAAGAGCCGGGACCCTGTGGAGAGAGTGACAGCGCGTCCCCGCCGAAGAGATGAAAGGTAAGTTCAGGTAAGTAAAACAGGGGGGCTGGGGGGCTGGTGACTGCCAGGTGTTTTTTCACCTTAATGCATAGGATGCATTAAGGTGAAAAAGCACGAACCTTTACAACTGCTGATTGCCAGTCAGGAGCTCTCTGCTCGGGGATCTGTGAGAACCGAGCCATCAGCGATGTTCGTTCGCTTGGTTCTCAGTGTAGAGGCGGCAGGGGGACAGATGCAGCATCAGACCAATGCTGCACCCACCTAGGTAAGTATGATGGAGGAAAACCCCCCAAACCCATAATTCCCTTTTAAGGAGGGTCACTAAGAATGCAGCAGAACTGCATGTTTTTAACGCCCACCAACTCCTAGTCTAAACAAGGCCTTACAATGTAAGGCACTGCCACGCATCTGCCAAAGGGAAGCGCATTTCTGTACATGTCAGGAAAGCACATGATTTTGCACACGTCCCTGACACACACACACAGGTAACCTAGCCGTAAACAATAACTAAAGGCAAAAAATGTTTTTGTTTTGTTTTGTATAGCGTGGAGAGGGATTAAAACCCATGTCAGTGTTTATTGTTTTCTCTGACCCCATCAGATATCTCAAGTCTCCCGCGAGGTGCGGGAGACTCCCACATTTCTGCGGCCGCTCCCACACACCCGCAAGCACCTCCCGATCTCCCGGGAATGATCGGTGCGGCGGCGAACAGCTATGAAGACAGACTCTGTCCCCGCAGATGTCTCTACAAACAGCTTCCACTCCTAGCATCCCCATCAACACTAAACAATCTGTTCTTGTAGTTAGGGCTCCGGCTGGTGGCCATTTTGTGGTGGACCAAATTGCATTGATTATAAAGGGAGAATTCTCAAACGTTAGAGAACAAACGTTCTTCTTGTGTTGAGTCTCCTTACAGCATAGGACAAACACACATACACACATACACACTGTTTGTTTATTTGTTATGTTTTTTACTTTATTTCAGAGCAGATACAAATATCTATATATAGATCTATATCTATCTATATAGATATAGATCTATATATAGATCTATATATCTATCTATATATAGATAGATAGATAGATAGATAGATAGATAGATAGATAGATAGATAGATAGATAGATAGATAGATAGATAGATAGATAGATAGATAGATAGATAGATAGATTATATATATAATCTGCTTTGAAGTAAAAAAATTAAAAACCATTAAAAAGTGTAAAAAAATAAAATAAAAAACTACTGTCACCACTTTCCCCTTCCCTACCAACACTAGTCACTCCCCCAACCCCCTCCCCCCAAAAAGCATTGTGAAAAAAAAAATTAAGAAACAAATTAAATTGTAAAAAAATCAATTATTAAAAATAAAAAAACTACTGACACCATCCACTGCCACATACCACCCACCCCCTTCCCCAGAAGCACTGTGGAAAAATATTAAAAAGGTGATTTAAAAAATATTTTGCCCTGGGGGGGTTGTGGGCGCGAAGCGCAACCTCCCTGAAATTAGTTTTTGCAGGTTGGGATGTCTGCCCATTGAGGAGATTCACCCTTTCTATTTGTCCTGTTTATAATTATCATTGAAAGTGAAAGTAAAAGAAAGCCCCAATTTTTGGGTTGTCCCTGGAAAGTAATAGAGGGGAAATCTTCCAATAGGGACATTAGTTCTGGTGAAATCAGTGTCCCCATGGAATTCCCATAATTTGCAGGGATTTCCTCTCACTTCTCGTTTGGCTATGGGACAGGAAGTGATGGTATATCTCCCCAATGGGACACAGATGGCAAAGAAAATCTGACAAGGGCTATAACCCTCCCTTGGCCTTTTCAAAACTTTAGGTGTTATACAGGCACAGGGTTCTGTTGTGTGCACAGGGTTGGAACTGGAAAGGGTAGCGGACGAATGTGCCCAACAATACAGGGGCACTGCTAGTGTGATGAAATTAACATGCATTTACCCAATGAATAGCATGACTCCAGGCTAATGAATTTGGGTTTCAGGTGCAACACACATTTCTTTTGCACATAAAGGGTCTCTAATGCCGCGTACACATGGTCAGAATTTTGGCCCGCAAAAGACCAATGAGATTTGTTATTGGGAAAATGCGACCTTGTGTATGCTCCATCGGTCTTTTGCTGGTGGAATTCCAGCATGCTCTCAATTTTTCGAAAGGGAAAAGTTCCTATCTGAAAATGCGATCGTCTGTGGCAATTCCGACGCGCAAAATCCCTATGCATGCTTGGAAACAATTCGACGCATGCTCGGAAGCATTGAACATAATTTTCTCGGCTTGTCGTAGTGTTGTACGTTACCACGTTCTTGACGGTCGTAATTCCAGTGAACTTTTGCGTGACCATGTGTATGCAAGGCAAACTTGAGCGGAATCCCGTCGGAAAAGCCTTCATATCTTTTTCCGACGAGAAAAACGATCGTGTGTACGCGGCATTAGACATCCCTTATGAATTCCCCAGAGTGTGCTTTGGGGACTGCTCACCAGCACCAAGCAAACTTGTCCATACAGCCCCATGTTCTAATAGACTTCAGCGGGCTGCCTGTACGCAGCACCTGGACATCACAGATGTAGCAAGGTCCCCGGTCCCCTTTGGTCTAATGAGAACCTCCAGAGTTAGGGACAGCTGACATCCTTCTGTGTAGAGTGGGTTACAAGGCATGGTGGGTGTAGTGCAGGGTAGATTCATGGGCGCCAGACACTTCTTGAATGCAAACTGATTTATTTTCTCTTGAACAGAACTGTGGGAGAGAGGGTTTAGGGCCAGGACACCCTTTAGTAGTTGCAATGGTAATTAGCAGACTCAGAGATTTCTATATGTAGACAGCCATGCAGGGAAAGGCATCCAGCAAGACGCTGTCTCCTAAAGCACAGTTTTATAACAGTTTCTAACACAAGTTGTAACAAACTTCTGTACTTCCTCTACAAATCACTTCTTGAAAATCTTTACTCCACTGAGCTCCCAGTCTCTCTCACTAGACTTACTGATCCACT
Organism: Lithobates clamitans; assembly: GCA_037952925.1. Taxonomy (NCBI): domain Eukaryota; kingdom Metazoa; phylum Chordata; class Amphibia; order Anura; family Ranidae; genus Lithobates; species Lithobates clamitans. Next base: position 3,308,867 of record JBBGZY010000254.1, on the reverse strand, counting down.
GCCACTGGATTCCCTGAGCTCTTCCAATCTTCACACTCAGTATCTTCCTCAAGCGTCACCCTTGCTTCCCTGCTGGGTCCCTAGATTGGCACTCCAGATATTTATCAAGCGCCACCCCACTGGCCTGCTTTGTCCCTGGCTTGACACTCAACACTGCTCTGCAAGCGTCACCTCCACTGGCCGGGTCCCTGGCTTGACACCTGCTGAAGTTTCCCAATTCTTCACTGTCCCCGGTTGGTGAGAACACTGCTCTGGTACTTGCTTCAGCTACTCACTGTGGTCCCTGGTAATAAGGTGGATGGTCCCATAGTGGCGACAGCCTCCTCTCTATCTCCGACCATGACAGGTTCTCCGGCCGGCAGAACCGTCACTTCTGGCTGGACTGCAAGCCGCAACCCCAATCTTACGCTGCTCTCTTGCTTCTGGGTAGGCCCTCAGACAACCTAGCAGCCAGATATCCCCGCAATAGGCCTCAGACTCTGGCCTAGCAGCCTGGGGCAGCACAACACACGTCCACCCAGACAGCTGTCCAGGTGGCACAGAACACCGATCACCTGACTCCACCCAAACGGATGTAAATGAATGTCTCCGTTTACATAAGTTTTTCGTTCGCTTCCGTTTAGGTCTGTTTTTTTTAACTAGAACAAGTCTGCATTTTTCTTCCATTTAAAAAATGCTTTAAAGAAGCAGATGAAAAACTGATGTAAATGGAATCCGTTTTTTCTTAGCAAAAACGTATCTGAATGGATGACGCCCGTGTGTAAGGAGCCTTGGTGTAAGTGGCCACTGAAGTTTATATTGGCCACTCATTCCTCTGTGCAGTCGCTCCCCCCGGCCAATGTGCCCACCATACTGACAAGGGCATGGCCGAGAAATTTCGTACTAGGGCTGGGTGGAGTCTGATGGGTAACTGAGAAGTTCTCCATCAGATCTGTTTTACTCTTGATTGACAGCGCACAGCAGTGGACGGATCCATAACCACTATTCAGTCCAATAGCCACTTTCAAATCCGCCCACTGCTGTGCACTGTCAATTACAGGCAAGGGGGACTGTACGAGAAACTGTTCTGTCAGTTTCTCTTCAGGCTCCACCCAACAGGCGCAGAGACCCTGAATTGTCAGGTGGGCGGAGACTGATGGGAAGTCTTAAAGACCAGTTCCCCATCAGGTCTGGCCTGTCTATGATTGATAGCAGATGGCAGTAGGTGGGTTCCAAAGCAACTATTGGACTGCTTCCATGCTGCCACCATATCCTTGGTGGTACTTCCTCCCACTTCCCCATTCCTTGCTTAGGCAAGGATGAGGTTCCTTTGTTTCACCTGCAGCCTTCTGGGATACACATCACACATCTACAGGGAGGCTACAGGACTGGTCTTACTACAATCTGTGATCTTACGCACGTGCAGTAGGGGGGCAGCTGTGATTCAACAGTAAGCCAAAGCCAGCTCCTGAATGCAATCATAAACCACGTGAAGAATTGGCTGTGTGGAAGACAGCACTAGACTTAGGCTGGGAAGTTCTTAAAAGTCAGCAGTTACAGTATTTGTAGCTGCTGTCTTCGTTTTTGCCAAAACCGGGTGAAGATCCTCTTTAAAGGGTAACTCCATTTTCGTGGGGAAAAAAATAGCAAATAAAGAAAAAATAATATAGCATATACAATTGCGACACAAATCATGTTGTAATTAAATGTTACTAAAAATGACCTTTCCTTTTCAATCTGCAGCTCTGTAATTTTCTGTAAAATTCAATGCAATATGGCAACCTGGAGGTGTTCTTTACACAGAACATTATTTCCTGCTTGTGTAATTGGCTCATTGATTTTCCCAGAAGTCTGCACTAAGATACAAGTCAGATATTAGGCATCCCCTGCAACAAAAATTTCATTTTTGATGAGATACTCCCAATAGGAACACGTCTAAAGGGATGCAGACCCTGTTGCTTTCCTCAGAGCCCTGCAGGCGCAGCAGCTAATTGATAATTATGAAACCACTCCCATACAGATTCACTTTCCCCCACACACACACACACACACACACACACACACACACACACATACACAGACAAATACACAGTGATTTCTTCAGAATAACAAAAGGTAGGACTCTGCAACAAAGTTTGTAAAACATCCTTGCAATGTACATAGATCACCCAGAGGGGAATGTTTTTTTCTCAGCAAAAGTGGAGTTACGCTTTAACCATTACATGTGTAAGCTGCATATACGTAGTTATCAGTTATCAGGTACACATTGTAGCAACGTACTAAAACATGGGCCTTAATGAGCGGTACTACAATGCATGCCATTGCACTTGCTTTATGTGCGGTGCATTATGTTGTCCTTCATTGTGAAGGGCACCCTAACACATTGTAGAGTAGAGCCTAATGCACTGCTGCACATCATAATGCACATAGCATGCCCTGTAGTGTGCTACTTTTTCAAAAAGGGTCATACATTTTTTTTATACATTTTGGTGCATTGGCAGCCCATTGACATGTGCCATTATGTACGTTAATGTGTGCGCATCAAAGTACCTCAACTGAAAATTTAAGCATGAATGGTCACCAAAAGGCTTGTGGAAAAATGTAGTGCACAAAGAGTGGCACCTGCTGGAGTCATGGGGCCTTGACAAATGTGGATTTGGACAAAAATTCAGCGTAGCTTACCAATTTAAGTGTTGTGGCGTCTCACACTTCCCCCAATGCTTTGCTATGCTTAGAATGTGCTTTACATGTGTGTTTTTAAAGGTTGATGTTCAATACTTATAAACCTTTCAGCCTTGAAATAGCAGAGCATAAGAACCTTCCCCAAGCAGCGGTATAACACCTTGTACAATCAGTATAATAACACAGATACCAGTCTATGGGCAAAAGGGAAGTGGGGTCGTTAACCCACAATATATTGCCTAATTATTGTGTCAGAAGTAACAGTCTCACAGTCACTTATAAACCTACAAACAAAGGATCATTTTAGGACTTTGTACATGGTGTATCAATCTGTAAAAGAGGAAGAAGCAACGCCCAGGTGAATTCCCCAAGGAGGTAGACAAACGGTGCTGTAACTCATGGTGTCCTCCTAGCACACTAGAAAGTAGAGTGGAGAGCCAGCAGCTCGTTCTGCCAAATAAATTACTTTATTTTAAAGGACAGAGTGTACAAATTACAGCAGCTTACGCATTTCGGCAATAATCCATAGTCAATAAGCCTTAAGCCGCTTACACACGAGCAGACTTTACGGCAGACTTTGTCCGACGGACTTTACAACGGACTTTCCGAATGAACGGACTTGCCTACACACGATCAACCAAAGCCCGACGGATTCGTACGTGATGACGTACGACCAGACTAAAACAAGGAAGTTCATAGCCAGTAGCCAATATCTGCCCTAGCGTCAGTTTTTGTCCGTCGGACTAGCATACAGACAAGCGGACTTTTCAGCCGGACTCGAGTCCGTCGAAAAGATTTGAAACATATTTCATTTCTAGATCCCTCGAACTTTTGGGGAAAAAAAGTCCGCTGGAGCCTACACATGATCGAATTGTCCAACGGACTCCGGTCCGCAGGACCAAGTATGCCGTAAAGTCCGATCGTGTGTACGCGGCATTAGTCATAGCTGTATCAATGCGTACACCTATGCCAGGGCTCTTCTGCCCTCATGGGATGCATAGGTGTTCCATGGATCCATGCGCAAGCAGTCCCATTTATGACAATTTATACCATTTTTTGCGGCTGCACAGACACAATCACAGTTCCAATCTGGCATCTGTGCAGGTGTGGGTGCGTGTCCTCAAACGCAGACAGTGTGCACTCTGGCATCGACACCTGTACAGCTGTCAAATTGGGACCAATCGGCTGTTTTCATACAGCTGCTCCATCCAAATTATCTTGAATGGGCCTGCTTGCGCGTGGGTGTATGCATTGAGAGTATCTTTTGTGGGTAAAGAGCCCTTGCACGGGTGTACGCATTGATACACCATGTGTGAATAAGGTGTTAGGGATAAAACCCTTTTCTTTCTTGTTCATTGAGGGACACAGGATTCTTATTCAACTGAGTTATACTTCTGCCTACAGGATGATTTGGACACTGGCAAACAGAAAAATCAGTGACCAGCTCATTATAAATCCTGCCACTCCTAGCATGCCTTTTGCTAGTGTTCCAAGAGGATGGACACCTTTTCTCTATTGAGAATGGTCTACCATATTTACTAGCCATTTTTTTTTTTTCAAGAGTATTTCTTCTTAAATTACGACTCCTCTACATGCTGTTTGAGCTGGTCTCTTTATGCAGCTATCCAGATAAGCATGTAGGCAGGTGCCTACTAATGGAGCTACTATAAGATGCAGATTCTAGGCTGCCCGGGTGGGGAAGGGCGGATTCTGCATTATTCCTGGGCTTTTCTGGGTTCTGCCCTCCACCCTATGCTACATATAAATAGGGGGAAAAAGCTGGACTTGAGGGAGTCAGGGAGGGATTGCATTAGAAAGAAGCAAGTCCAACAGTGAAGCTATATTCACAAGCAACCCAATAGCTCCTCGCACAGGAATCTACCTCAGAAGAACTCTTCCAGATATGGATTGATACCTGGAAGGACTGTGTGCAATTTGGAGTGTATTGGTGCAGTGTTATAAGTAAAGTTGATAAAAGTTCAAAAGCCTGGCCTGAAGTTAGTGTAAAGAGGTGCATGGTAGTACATGGCGTATTGAAGAACAGGGCCTGTAAACACATGGGGGGGCTGAAGAGGAAAGTACGGAAGGCCATCATGAACGGTTAAATCAGCAAAATAGTTGACAGAAGGAATGTAGTTGCCATGGGTAACCATGAACTGGTTGAAAAAACAGCCAGATAGCGAAGAGTGGTACCAGGCGTAGGTGACAGGTCCTCTGGTAGCAAGGGGGTCAGTGCTCAGGCTCCCTCCCCAGTGGTTAGTTCCCCAAAAGTAATTGGGATGGAACCTGTGGTACGGAGACCCCATGTACCTAGCTGCCGGTGCAGAACGAATACATCAATTAAGTGCAGGCATTAGGGCCATCCTTTGTGCACGACCCCATTCTGTCACTGGGATTGAGGCAGCAGAGGAAAGCTGGATTAGTGGAACTGAGCATGGGCTCTGCGGTGTCCCTCTCTAAATGCTACATTTAGAAGGCAAGGTGTACAGCGGGATGGGATGAAGTGTCATTCAGAAGGGAGTTACTGGGCTGTACAGCTGCACACAGTGATCGGCTCACCTCTAAGGTGGGGTTCCACCTTAATGCTGACTTTCAGATGAACACGGCCCCACCTGGACATTGATGAGCGTGTCCACGAGTAGGGGTACCACCGTGTGCAGGGAAAGTAGGTCCCGTCCACAAGCATACCCTCAACAACTGCTTCATAGGCAGTATCGTGACCATGCTGGAGCGAAGATTAAGGGGCCTGCCTGGAATATAAACATCAGAACCTAAACTTTCATTTGTGGCGTTTTCCAGACCTTTGTATATTGTACTAATTAGCCACAGAGCACTTCTTACAGGCCCAGAGCTATGGCATGACCTCTGGTGTGACCCAGTCTCTGAATTCTTGTTTTATCAGTAGGCTGTATTGGCCGAGCATCAGGCGTTATTTTGTTTATAAGAATTGCTGGTGTCTCTAGGTGGAGTGTCATGCACACACAGTTATCTCTCTTGTTCCCACCATTCAGTATGAGAGGGGGCACCCTCAAAATGCATCAGTGTCTGCAGGTCCTTGTGGAGTCTTCCCGGGCCGTCTGAAGGCATGCACAAAGGTTCTGGTTGTTCTTTTCCTAGATATTTGTGATGAGCCAGTTCTTATGTCGTTCAAAAAAATAGTATCGTGATTAATGCACTAGGCTGGTGCGCTCTCTTTTGTCTTTTTGCAGAAAAAAAATGTATTAAATTATATAAATCCTGCACATTTTATTAAAAAAGGGTCTGCAATAGGAGTGCTAAGTTCAAACAAAATAATACCTCTGGATAGATATTTTTGGTTGACGGGGCCATTATTGATATCAAGATGCTAGCAATGTAACCTATGTTGTTTCATAAAACATTTTTTTCTACAAGTTAATCTATTTTAGATATGGAGTACATTTCATGTGCGTGATTGTTGGGATAATGTGAAACAAGGACAGTGAAGAGAGAGTGAGTTTGGGTCAATCGTAAATCAAAGTCTATTAGAGGAGCAGCCAGCTGGAAAGAAAAATGTCTTCCCTCTACAGTTGAATAGATTGAATATGAACAACGGGCCGGCTAGCTTCCCACGCTAAAGTGCCAAAATAACTCATTGATGCCTTGGTGCACTCACTTTACACTGAATGGAAATTCGTCCGCAGTTCTCATTTATTCCTCACGAAGGTAGCAAAACAATTATCCTATTCCGAATGCAAATGTGTAGTCACATGGCCCTTACCCATGATTCCATGTTTACTAGCTACTTCTCCAATTTTATTACCCCACATGACCTATGCCCTAGAAATGTACTTGGACAAGCTCATGATTTGATGTCTGCTTGCCTGAAAATTTCTGATGCCACGATTTAAGGTCTAACTATAAAAGCACAATTAAAATAATTTAAATCGCCTCAACCACTGGACGAATCTTTTGTTCGTTTTTTAAAGGGGTTGGCTAGCACACAGTAATATCTTGCATCATGGTACTGCATAGTGGTGCAAGATCAATTTTTGTGCCAAATGTTGGCTAGGTACTGTACTTATCTACTGTATATGGATTAACAGCTAGATAGAATTAGCTGTGTCCAGGTCTATGTGACAGCAGAAAAGGGTATTAGCACCCTTCTGACCCACTTCTTTTATAAATGGGCCCCTAGGCCCCAGAGGACCCTTGTAAAGCTGCACAGTCTGCATAAATGGTATGTGCACCCCTGGACTCACAACAGCCAGCAGTCCAGTCTTATGCTTTCCAGCACTGGAGAGCGAACATACAGAGACTCTACCAGTAGCTGTATCTAAAGCCTCGTACACACCACTAGTTCACCACTAGTTAAATCCGCTGGGTTGTACGAAAAAAAAACCTGACAGCTCAGGTCGAAGTTGCTGCACTAACAATTGAATGTTAGTATAGCGATCTCCGCTGCTGTGCTATTGTGTTCTGACAGGGGGACAGCCCCCCCGCGAGAAAACTCCGGTCAGCCAACTAGAAGCCGGTTGGCAGACCTTTTTCGGTCAAGAGCCTTCGACAGAAGCCAGCCTCTGACCGGCTGCCATACACACGGGCCAAATGTCAATAGAAACCGGCCGGTGCCAGCCGACATTCAGACATTCAGCCTGTGTGTACTAGGCTTTATCCTGATGACATGGCAGCTGATTAAAAGAGTTCTTAAAAGAAAAAAAAACAGGTTACAGTGTGGTGCACTGTTTTCAGTGAATTGACACTGCTGCCCACACATCGCACAACAGTGGTCGTGCAGTATTGCACACTGCTAGTGTGAACAGGCCCATTGTTTGCTAAAGAGCTGGGTAAAAATGCAATTTCACTTTTTAAATCCTGTGTTGCATTTATATACTGATGATCTCTTTTTGCAGCAACCTCTTGCCCACATACACTCCAGTGATAGCAGCATGGCATTCCTCATGGCGGGTTAATAATGATGATGGTAGATAATGCGCACGGAAATGGCCACTTGTAGCCTCCATGGGATAACTATGAGGTCAAGAGATGTTGTTACCCTATGGAGATTGTGACATCAATGCCCCTCCTTTGCACCTTGTCCAGTCAGAGAATGCCATGTATTCCTTAAAGTGGTTCTGAAGGCTGAAGTTTTATACCTTAATGCATTCTATGAGTCCCATCTCGATCCAGCGATGTGCAAGAGAGCCCTGGATGATGATATTTATTATCAGCATTTTATGTGTATGTTCTGTTCTCTAATGTATGTTCTGTTCTCTAGTGTATGTTTTATTCTCTAGTGCAGTGGTAGGTGTGACGGGAGGGCCCGTGGAACCCAGAATCCCTTGGAAAGTTTGGGAAACCCTTGCTTCAGCTCCCCATGCACCTCCTATGTCTAAGTTACCCTGTTTCCATTAGGAGCACAGGGTGACTGAGAAAATATGACTTGGATTACCTAAAATGGGACAGTAATATTTATCCACAATATCTCCCAGGATATATATATAAAGACTATTTCTGGTTTGTTTGATTCTGAACTCAACATATTAATTGAAAGAGCTGATCACATTGGCCTCTGTACAATGTAGGCTCCTACTGGACTCCTACTGGAGCTCCTGCTATTGTGAGAAGGTGTCCTGTGTTTATACTGATGATAATGTATAATCTACTGTGTGAAGCTCAGTGACAAGTCCGACCTGTAGTAAAATCCTGATTAATCACAACAATGGCAAGGTGGGCACGGAGTCACATTGGCTGCTTTAAGGGATTAGTTAATTAGCTTATGTTGATATTTATGTTTCTGGTTACAGGTGTATTGTTAAAGTAATATGAGCAGGAAGGGGGAACTTCCTCTTCAACTGTATATAAGACTGTATCCTTGTTCTAATAAACAGTCCATGTTCAGCAACCAAATGAGTATTGTCTTGTTTGTTGTTAGCAGTTGGAATTTCTGATATCTATATTCAGACTGGGAGGAAGCGGTATATGACGAAAGCACTCAAGTGGAGTGTGGGATGTTTCGTTACAATTGGTGGCAAGCAGTGGGACGTTTCCAGCAGTCTGGGACATCCAAACCTCCACCTAGATCCAAGGTCTGGATAGTAGGGTTGCCACCTGTCTGGTTTGTGGATGATGTACCCAGGCTTCCCTCTGCTTGAGACCCGGACACCAGGGCCGCCAACAGGGGGTAACATGAGGCCTCCTGTAGGGGCCCCAGCACACAGGTGGACCCAGACAGCAGGGGGTTCGGCTCGTCGGGGGGGGGGGTATTTGGGCAATTACAGAGAAGACAAAAGAGAAGGGGTAGACGCTGGTGGGTGCGGTAGCTTATAATGAATTAAAGTGCAGGGCCACCCTAAAATAAGCGGCCCTGTTGCCTTCTGGAAACTGTGTGTGTCCCAGAAAACCACAGGGCTATTCACAAAGCGCTGGGTGACTTGCGCATGCGCAGTAGGAAACGACAGTGAAGCCGCAAGGCTCCACTGCCTGTTTCCCTTAGTTAAGATGGAGGTGCCGGCGGACGAGATGGACAGATCGGCCTCGGGGGGCCGACATCGCGGGCTCGCTGGACAGGTAAGTGTCCTTATTAAAAGTCAGCAGCTACAGTGTTTGTAGCTGCTGAATTAAAAAAAAAATAAATATTGCGGCCGGAACCCCTCTTTAAAAACAATTCACTCACACATGTCAGAGCGGTAGACATGTCAGTCTGTGAAGTCCGCTGTCAGCATTCTCCCGATTCACACTGCTGTGATCACTGAATCGTTGGAGGAAGCCGGTATAAGGATACAGAGTACCGTGACCAATCAAAGCATTTTGGAGGCTTAACCATGCCTCCATCATCAGAGGCTGACAGTTCACTGGAGTTTCCCCGCGGCACTCTGTATCTTTATACCGGCTTCCTCCAGCGATTCAGTGATAACAGCAGCGTGGATTCGGGAGAATGCCGACAGCGGACTTCACAGACTGACATGCCTACCGCTCTGACATGTGTGAGTGGATTGTTTTTAAACATTTAATTTATTTGAAACTGCCGCACCAGTGGCTACCTGGCGTCTCTCAGTGAGCCGCTGAGGGCCTGAGCTGGTCACTCCCGCCCCCTCCACAGCCCAGTGTTTCAGTGAGCACCGGAGGGGGGTGCTCAAAGCCAAAGACTGACAGCCACCAGCTCTCTGCTCAGGGAGCAATGAGAACTGAGTGCTTGACTGTTTGATTACTCGGTTCTCAGCCTTAGAGCCGGCGTGGGACAGATGCAGCATCTACCTATGTAAGTATGATTCATAAAAAAAATTCCCATACTTCTCTTTCAATTACCCAACATTTGCTCTTTCCTGCTATCTGGCCCATATGACAATTAGGCCTCATTCACATGGAGCATATGCCCAGATGCCCAGTATGATGGCTGTTTACTGCGCGGGGATGCATGGTGTTCTGTGCATGGACATATATATGGTCATATGTCAAAATTTGACATTCAGACATCCAAACGCATAGTGTCTGCATTTGGATCTGTGCACCCACTTTTAAGGGTGAAGGTGGATGTAGACGCAGCAAAAAGTGGCTCAGCATACAGGACCTGTCTCACCACCTGTCTGAATGAGCCCTTAGGGGAATTTATCAAAACTAGAGCAGCCAGAATCTGGAGCAGCTGTGCATGACAACCAATCAGCTCATAGCTTTAATTTTTAAAGCTGAACAAGCTGAAGATAGGAGCTGGTTGGTTGCCATGCACAGCTGTTCCAGATTCTGGCTGCACCAGTTTTGTAATACTTACCTGAGCCCCCTCTCGATCCAGCGATGTCCATGAGAGCCTTTGCTGTCCAGGGACTCGCACTCCTGATTGGCTTTTGGCAGCAGTGGGAGCCATTGGCTTCCTTTTAAGGTTAGCTGTGTGTAGTAAAGCACATGCAATAGATCAGTTTTATTAAAATTTGTATATTGAGGTTTGTACTGTCTGCTACATACTCGCTTGCGGCAGTCATTAAAGCAAATTGCCCTTTAAGCCCCTCCCACTCTTGATGCAACCTGACCACACGCACAGTTTTGGCGTGACCCTGCTATATTGCCACATACCATTTTTCTTGGGGGGGGGTGTTGCAAAAAAAATTATAAGCCCCAGGTGCCATACGTGCTAGCTACACCACTGGATAAAAGGGTAATATGGGGAGGAGTATTGCTTGCGAGGGGAATTTTGTACTCTTCTTAGCCCTACACTGTGCATTACACACCCCTGACTCCTGCACTTTTTTTGTTTTGTACTTGTAGCAAGGTCCTGGATCTTCAAAGGCACAATGGTGACCTCCAGAGTTAGGGAGGGGCTGACATCCGTCTTTGTAGAGTGGGTTACAAGGCATGGTGGGTGTAAGGTGAGATGGAGTGATGGGCGCCAGACACTTTTTGAATGCAAAAGAGATTTATTGTCACTTAACAGAACTGTGGGAGAGAGGGTTAGGGCCAGGACACTATTATGTAGATGCAATGTTAATTGGCAGACTCAGAGACTTCTATAGGTAGACAGCTATACAGTGGAAGGCCTCCAGCGGATACCACTTCTGTATAGGTAAGACTGCTGTCTCCTATGGCAAAAAATCTTGTAACAGTCGCTAACGGTAGTTGTACTTAAGAACTATTCTGTGTTGTCAATAGTTATCTTACACTACAAATTCCCACTGTAGACTTTTACTCGCTGGGCTCCCAGACTCTCACTAGACTTCCAGATCCAATCGCCACTGAATCTCCTGAGCTCTTCCACAGCTAGCATGTTGTATACTCCTCAAGTGTCACCCCTGCTATCCTGCTGGGTCCCTAGCTTGGCACTTGATGATCCTCAAGTGTCAGCCCTGAGGTCCTGCTGGGTCCCTGACTTGGCACTTGATGCTCCTCAAGCGTCACCCCCGCTGTCCTGATGGGTCCCTGGCTTGGCACCTGCTGAATCTTTCCCCCTTCTTCACCGTCCCCGGCTGGTGAGAAGACTTGGGTACTGTCCTCAGCTTACACACTGTAGTCTCCAGTCACAAGGTGGATGGTGCCTTAGCATAGTTGCCAACATTGCAAAAAAAATTTGTGGGACACTTTTTTGGCTGTAGGCGGAGCCGTATAATAATTAGGGGGTGGGGCATGCATTTGTAGGCGTGGCATAGTAAAAAAAGCTGCAAAAATGGGCGTGGTTTACGTGGAATAGTGGGTGTGGCTTAAATGGGCATGACTCGAAGGGGTGTGGTTAGAGTCTGAGATGAATGAGGGATGGAGAAGGAAAGGGGGAGAGAGGAATAAAGGGACAGCGGCCCCAGATCCTACACAACAATAGAAATATGTGTATTCTAGAAAGTTTAACAATCAGCAGATAAAGATACTCCAAACACCTGGTGTTAGCGTTCAATCATCCTGGCACCATGATTGTTATGGTGTCAGGATGATTGAAGCGCATTATTTCTATTATTACATTGTAATATAAAATTAAATCATTCAACTCACCATAATGCCGAATCAGTTGGATCCCTGAGCGTGTCACTAGCCACGTCACCTGCCACCAGCAGAAACCTTCCTTGCATCAGGTGCCCCCAGCAGAGTCTGTCCTTGCATCAGGTGTCCCCAGCAGAGTCTGTCCTTGCATCAGGTGTCCCCAGCAGAGTCTGTCCTTGCATCAGGGGTCCCCAGCAGAGTCTGTCCTTGCATCAGGTGTCCCCAGCAGAGTCCGTCCTTGCATCAGGTGCCCCCAGCAGAGTCCGTCCTTGCATCAGGTGTCCCCAGCAGAGTCTGTCCTTGTATTAGGTGTCTCCAGCAGAGTCTGTCATCGTATCAGGTGCCCCCAGCAGAGTCCCTCCTTGCATCAGGTGCCCCCGGCAGAGTCCGTCCTCGCATCAAGTGCCCCCAGCAGAGTCCCTCCTTGCATCTGGTGCCCCCAGCAGAGTCCCTCCTTGCATCAGGTGCCCCCAGCAGAGTCCCTCCTTGCATCAGGTGCCCCCGGCACAGTAAGTCTTTACACCAGTGTTCCCAGCCTCAGTCCTTAAATCAGTGTCCCAGGCAGAGCCATAGTTACCCCCCCGTACATAGCTACCCCCTCCCCCTGTACATAGTTTCCCCTCTCCCCCTAGTTACCCCCGTACATAGTTACCCCCCCTGTACATAGTATCCCCCCTGTACATAATTCCCCCCCTGTACATAGTAACCCCTCCTGTACATAGTTAACCCCCCCTCCTGCATATAGTTAACCCTCCCCTCTCCATAATTAACCCTCCCCCTCCTGTATATAGTTAACCCCCCTCCTGTACATAGTTAACCCCTCTCCTGTATATAGTTAACCCTCCCCCTCCTATATATAGTTAACCCCCCCTCCTGTATATAGCTAACCCCCCCTCCTGTATATACGTAACCCCCCTCCTCCTGTCTATAGTCCCCCCCTCCTCCTGTATATAGTTAACCCCTCCTGTACATTAAAGTTAAATTGCTGCAGACACAAGAGCCAGTGGCGTCACTACAGCTGGTGTCACCTGCTGCGGAAAAAAATTGGTGTCACCCCCTCTACCAACTATGGTCCCCCTTCAGTATAGACCCCCCCACTAAGTACAGACTGCCCCTCCAGCAGTATAGATCCTCCTCCCTCAGTACAGACTCCCCCCACTAAGTACAGACCCCCCTCCATCAGTGCAGACCCCCTCAGTGCAGACCCCCCTCCATCAGTGCAGACCCCCTCAATTAGTGCAGACACCCTCAATCAGTGCAGACCCCCTCAGTGCAGACCCCCTCAATCAGTTCAGACCCCCCTCAGTGCAGACCCCCCTCCATCAGTGCAGACCCCCCTTCCATAGTGCAGACCCCCTCAGTGAAGACCCCCCTCCATCAGTGCAGACCCCCCTCCATCAGTGCAGACCCCATCAGTGCAGACCCCCCTCAGTGCAGACCCCCCTCAGTGCAGACCCCCTCAGTGCAGACCCTCCCCTCCCATAACGCCCCCCAGCACGTCCATTACAGGAGAAGAAACATCTACATACATAGCATGAGCAGCCGCCGGCGCCGTGTGTTCAGAGGAGAGGGGCCGATCCGTGCAGCTAACCCCGGCTTCAGTGTGAAGAGAGAAGCCGATTCATTGGCTGCACGGATCGAGCCCCCTTCCTCCCTCCACTGAACACAAGGGGGAACGATGTAGCAGTGGCGCCGGCGGCCATTTTGCTGAAGCCGGCTGCCTAAAAAATTTTAAAACGCAAACATTCCCAAATTTCCTGGGCAAAATCCCGATTCGGGACAGCCTCCGATCGGGACAAGGGTCCCAAAATCGGGATTGTCCTGGGAAAATTGAGACTGTTGGCAACTATGCCTTAGTGGCGACAGCTTCCCCTCTACCTCCGACCACAACTGGTTCCCCAGTCTGGGATAAGGACATCTTTATTTCAATAAAATCCAACAATACAGTCAATTGCAGAGACATACAGGGTGGTAGACTGCTAATGCGTTTCACATCATTTGGATGCTTATTCGTAGCTAGAGAGGGATAGTAGTAGTGTGGTATAAATAGAAAAGTAAAAAAGTAAAAAAGAGGGGGGGCGGGGCATGCATGCCGGTAAAACAACCAATCACCGCGCTGCATAGCAAACCCACCCTCTCAGTGTGATTAAAACAATGATGATCCCATTATAAAAACCTACACCTGCAAAAAGAGGTTGTTAACCTAACCAAAATGCATAAAGAAAAATATAAGTAGACAAAACTGTCATGCCAATATAAATCAGCGCAAACTCATAAAAATAACTGAAAAAAAGAGAAAAGAAAAGGTAGGTATTGGATGCTAAAACCCTCCATAGCAGGTGAAGCCGCAACAATGGAACAAACTTGAGTAGTTGGGAGTGCCAAAAAAGTGTTAAACCATAAATTCGTGTAACCACAAGGTACTCTGCTCACACATTTGCAAAAACAAAAAATACACAAAAAATATATGTACATAGACCTAAATAAGACATGCATAAATGTGTGACAGCGCAGTCCCGACATAGCGTACATAAACACTCCAAAGCACTCTCGCAACCCTAAAACAGCAAATATGCATAAGCCTTCTCCACACCTTATAGTGCGGAATTCCACAAGATACAAAAAATTGTCACTAAGTATCTCCTGGTCCTGTCCAATGATCCCATCTATTCCAAAGTTTTGGCTATCCGCAGTGTCTCTAGAAAAGCATCATCCCTTGGTAACCTACTGTCACCCAGCCTCTTTTCCAGCAAAAACAAATCTAAAAATTGGTTATCATTTCAGAGCACTTTTAAGTGTGGTGCTCGTAACTGCAACTATTGTCCATTTGTTAAGGGTGGAGACGTCTGAGACACCACACCGATCCATAGTTTGACTAGGTGTTAAAGCCCAGCTTTTTACTGTCGCACATATGGGTTTCTTGGGTATAAAGGGGTTAAAGGGGGGTAAAAAGCACAGCTCAGCTGCATGTTTTTTCTGCCCTCGTTCACCCCCCGCCCCCCAAACCGCAATGTAAAGTAGCACTGCACTGTTCATATGATAATCACATAGCACAGTAGGTGCTGTATGGCTGTCAGGGTCACATGGTTTGTAGTGTGCTGACTTTGTTATGGTTGTACTGTGTTACAGTCTGTACCACACACACACACAGTACAGCCATAAGTTAGAGAAAAGTCAGCACCCAAGATGCCATGTGACACTGACAGCCATACAGCACCTACTGTGCTTTGTGATTATCGTAATTCTGATTATCAGTCCTCATGCACACGGACGTTTTTACAGCTGCTTTTTTGAGCTTTATTTGCAGCTTAAAAAGGCCTGTCTATGTTAGTCTATGGCTTCATGCCCACCTAGGCGTTTTTGAGCTGCAAGTGGCATAGGCGTTTTTAAGCTGTAAATAAAACCCAGGACCAGTGGGTTCTGAGAGACGTTTTTCAGCTGTAAAAACGCTCTAACGCTGAAAAACGCTCAAAAACGCTCAAAAACGTCATTCACCAACATTTTTTAGCGTTTTTGATCCATTGAAAAAAAAAAAAAAAAAAAAAAATTTGAAAAAAAAAAACGCTCAAAAACGCTAACGCGGAAAAACGCGGAAAAACGCTATTGCAAAAACGCTGAAAAAAGTTAAAAAAAGTCACTGCAAAGATACTGGCGTTTTCATAACGTTTTTTTAACAGCCTGTGTGCATGAGGGCTCATAAGTGAGGATTCTGTGGAGAGATATTTGTGCCACTCACAGTGCAGCTATGCCACCCTCCGCTGGGATTAGACCTGCTAGTCCCTGTCAGCCGTCTCACATCAGTCTCCGCAGAGGGAGCAGAGCATGTTTACAGAGATCACGCCTCCAGGAGAGGCAGTGGGCATCCTACAATTGAGCAGAGCAACCTGCGGCACTGCATTGTGTTCCTCTGCCCGAAAAAGTCCTTCCTCTGCTCTCACCTCCAGGGCCCCTCTGTAGACCTGATGGGACCCAGGAAAATGTAATTATACACCCCCCTAAGTAGGAAGGGGGGTGTAGTTTAGTAAGCAAAATTTTTTTAATTGGCAGAACTGAACTATAAAGCTGCTGGGCCCCTGTGCCAAGCTGATCGGGCCCGGGCCCGGTACAATAGGGCCAGTTGTACTGCCCTATCAGCGGCCCTGCTTGTCAATCTAATGCCACCAGCAAGCGCCACCTAGTGACAGAAGAGAAAAGGTACAGCAAACCAGAGTTAGAGAAGAATCAGTGGATCTTCTAACAATCAGCCAGGATGATTAATACCCACAAACGAAATTTATTAGCAACCCTGCCTAAACACCAGGGTGCTACATACTCATGACACACCCATACCTCCCAACTTTTTGAGATGGGAACGAGGGACACCTATTAGCAAAAGTATGTAGGCATAGGACACGCCCCCTTAAAGGAGACTTTAACAAAAAAAATATTATTTAAACCCACAAGTTCTTTTTTTTAACCAATACTATTCCTATATATTGGCTTTTGAAACGTATAAATGCAGCAATTTAGAATTTAGATGAAAGGTTTAGCACTAATGCCGCGTACACACGAGCGGACTTTACGGCAGACTTTGCCCGGCGGACTTTTCGACGGACTTTACGACGGACTTTATGAATGAACGGACTTGCCTACACACAATCCACCAAAGTCCGTCGAATTCGTACGTGATGACGTACGACCGGACTAAAACAAAGAAGTTCATAGCCAGTAGCCAATAGCTGCCCTAGCGTGGCTTTTTGTCCGTTGAACTAGCATACAGACGAGCGGACTTTTCGACCGGACTCGATTTCGACGGATTGATTTAAAACATGTTTCAAATCTAAGTCTGTCCAACTTTTGAGAAAACAAAGTCCGCTGGAGTCCACACACGATCGAATTGTCCGATGAAATCCCGTCCGCCGGGCAAAGTCTGCCGTAAAGTCCGCTCGTGTGTACGCGGAATAAGAAACACGTTTTGAAAGATAAATAGTGCATTTTCTATACAACTATAAAGATCAAAACAAAATGAGGGCCAAATGAGGAAAGAGGGACTTTGTTCCAAATCAGGGACAGTCCCTCGAAATCAGGCTCTATTCACACCTACACATTCTGGATTGCAGAGGGAATTGCCGTGATACTGCCCATGATTCTGGAATCGGAGCAAATCGCAGGACGTGCTCACGATCCCTTTACTTTCAATGGCACCCCAATCGTGGAGCAAAACTTCTTTTGGTCAACAGGTATCCCACGATTCTGTTTGTGTGATTTTGCTGCGATTTTTGGGCGACAATCATGGCAAAATCATGCCGCGGTTGGTGTGCCATGCTGTGCGCTGCTAAAGTGTTTGGGTTTTGCTTGAAGAAAAGGTAGCTACCCTTTTTACAGTCTCACTTCTACAGTTGCACTGTCCATATAATATATATATATATATATATATATATATATATATATATATATATATATATATATATATTAAATATAAAAAATGTTACAGAATGGGAGAGCAGCAGGCGACTCTCCAGCGTACAGATGTGACATCAGAAGCTGGTAACCCCTCCATGTACTGAGAGATCCTCCTTTATCTTATAATCAGAAGTCACGATCACAGGAACAAAGTTTTAGAAAGGGGCGGGCTAACAAACTTCTGTAAGTTCTGTGGGAGGGGCTGGAGGAAGAGGTCTGGTCCAATGAGAAGGGGGGCGTGGCCGTGTTAGAGTAGTGCAGTCTGCGGGGAGGGCGGGGTGTGAGTCTCAGTGTGATCTGGAGGTGATCGGTAGATATGGCCGTACAGCCGATCTTTCTGGGGGCGGATGTAGTGGAGAAGTACCTGGACTACCCGACTCTGATCCCTCTGCTGGAGAAGGCGCTCATCAACTTCTCCAGCGGCCCCGGAGGAGGGGTGGTGCAGCCAATCAGGAGCATTGTGCCAGTAGCCAAGCACAGCGGGTAAGTGGAGTATAGAGAGGGAGGACAGGAGATGGACATATGGGTACACTGCTAGACACGTCCTTCTTATGGGTGCACACATCTCATCACCAATCAATGACACAAATAGTCTCCAATCAGTAATAAGCAGTTCTTAGGTGGGGTAGCTGTCGTTCGTTCTTTTTTATGGTGGCTTCAGTCCTGTTATCTGATCAACATGCGATGTAATCAAAATGATCGAATAGTCGTGACTTCCCTTCTGACCGATTTAGCACTCAAATTAGATCAGATTTGTTCGAGTTGACTGACCAGGGTGGGAAAATACTGATCGGTTTGCATCATTTGGCCGCACTGAGATACTTTGTTCGTTAATACAATCGTATTTTCCTCGATCAGATTACATGATGGAAACTGAGATGTGATCAATAACTTGCAATCATAAGTTCCAATTGTATCTTTAACCACTTACCTACTGGGCACTTTCACCTCCTTCCTACCCAGGCCAAATGTCAGCTTTCAGCGCTGTCACACTTTGAATGACAATTGCGCGGTCATGCTACACTGTACCCATGTGAAATGTTTATCATTTTCTTCACACAAATAGAGCTTTCTTTTGGTGGTGTTAAATTGCTGCTGGGGTTTTATTATTTTTATTTGTTCTTAGTTTCTGTCCGTAAATAAGCAATTTTATCTCCTGCACTGATGGGCGGCACTGATAGCCAGCACTGATTGGCGGCGCTGTATTGTAATCGGGGCACTGATGATCAGTGCTCTGATTACATGTCTGGATGTCCCCTGCGAGGAGATGCCGCTGATTGGCTCTCTGTCAGTGTGAGGCAAAGAGAGACGATTTACCAGCATCTCTGTGTTTACGTGTGACCAGCTGTGATTGGACACAGCTGATCACATGGTTAAAGAGCCGCGTCTCTTTACAGAGATCAGGGTCGCGCTGTGTCCTAGTAACATGACATGGCCACGATCGCCACCCACCCAAGAGAGCAGCCGTTCTAGGACAACGTTATATGACGTCGTCCCAGAACAAGAGCGGCATTGCCCCTCCGTCATTTGACGGTGGACGGGCGGCAATTGGTTAACGATCAATCAAAATCCACTTCTCGACATGTGGCGTATTGATCAAAATTGTAGTAGACTATAGAGCGATTCTTCCTATCTCTAAAAATCTTGATTGGAAAAGAAATGTATCGTTTGTTAAAGCAGAGTTCCACCCAAAAGTGGAGCTCCGATTGTTGGGTACCTTTTCAGGGGGAGCCGCGAATACCTGTTAAAACCATGTATCCGCTCCCACTTCCATGTAAGATCTCTGCATCGTTGTTAAAGCCGATCTTCAGGCTGCTCTGGTCACATTATCCCCTTTGTTCGCTAGTGCTGGCTGCAGGGGAGATGAGAGAACAGTCGCTAGTAAAGCCTGGAGTGGTGACGCTACCAATGATGGCCCATCAATTGTCGGCGCTCCATCCTCTCCCCTGCAGCCACATTGGCTGACACAGGAATTCCACATAAATAAAAAAAACTGCAATGTGGCAGCTCTTTAATGCAGAATTCTATGTCTCTTTTGCCGTAAGAAACACTTGCCTGCTTGCAGTCTTCTGTTGAATGTGTGGCAGAATGACAGACTTTTTTGCATATACGTGGGATGATGTCATTCCCCTACCGGGCAATCTAAAGCCCAAATTCCAGTACTGTGAAGTAGGGAGAAAATGTCAGCGGCCGGCAAAAAAGGTAACTTCCATATCACTGGAATAAGGAGGTACGTATCTGGGAGTTTAGTACCACTTTAACAGACCAAGCTGTCTAGCAAAAGTGGCAGTTACAGTGGTTTCACACTGCAGTGTTAGGGGTTTGGGTGCAGCGCATTTTACCTGTGGTTTCCCATAGACTTCTAGTTGTGCGTTTTTGGTGCATTTTCTGAAAGCGCAACAAAGATGCTGCATGCGAGACTTTTGGTGCGCTTTTAGAAAACACAACAGAAATGCGCAATCTAATAGAAGTCCTTTTGGAAATCGTGGGTAACCTGCACAGATACAGCGGGTACACTGCACCTGTGCTAGGATTTGGCTGCGTGAAACCGCCCTTGGTGAGCATTACATCCCCCTTTTTACACGGAATCCGCTTACTCAGCAGGAGATCTCTCTGCTGATCCCTGCTGAGCAGGCAGATGACAGGTACATGTCCGCTCTCTTCTATGGGGCAATTGGATGGAAATGAACTACCTGTCTGTTTCCATCTGATCGGAAGAATGGGGAATAGGACCATCATCCGTTTTTGGTGAATTGGATTGGATTGCGGCGGGTTTCATCTGCTTCTCTGTAGAAGAGACTGCAAGGTCCAATCAGGTCCACCTGAAAAACTTGACAGGCGGACCTGATCGGAAAGCCACAGTGAAAGATTCCGGCCCTTTAAGAGCTCCTAAATGCTGGGGGGGGGGGGGGGGGGGGGCTTTCAGGTCATGTGATCGCTGTGTTTAGCTGCCACATGATTGGAAAGCTCCTAATTGCAAGTAAGCAACGGGAGCTTTCCAGTCCCTGCAGGTGATTGTGGTGGGAGCGCGAACTCTCAGCACAGAAGACTGTTTGCATAAGGCAGCATTTGTGGGAAGTTGGCAGGAAGTGGTTAAAGTAGTATTAAATTCGCAGTATTTTTTTAGTTTAATAATAAAATATTCCCAAGTAAACTAATATTCTTGCCCCAGCACTTTAGAAATTGTAATGCTGCTGACTCCTGCTCTCTGTGCTACTTCCTCGAACTTCCGGTCCTCATAGGAAGGAGTTAAATAGTAGGTGAGGTTGAAAAAATGAAGTCCATCAAGCCCAACCTCTGTATGTGATTATATGTCAGTATTACCTTGTATATCCCTGTATGTTGCGGTTGTGATCAGGTGCTTTATCTAATAGTTTTTTTTTTTTAAACTATTGATGCCCCCTGCTGAGACCACTGCCTGTGGAAGGGAATTCCACATCCTTGCTGCTCTTACAGTAAAGAACCCTCTACATAGTTTAATATTAAACCTCTTTTCTTCTAATTTTAATGAGTGGCCACATGTCTTATTAAACTCCCTTCCGCAAAAAAGATTTATCCCTGTGGGGTCACCAGTACGGTATTTATACATTGAAATCATATCCCCTCTCAAGCATCTCTTCATCAGAGAGAATATGTTCAATGCTCACAACCTTTGCTCATAACTAATATCCTCTAGACCCTTTATTAGCTAAGCTGCCCTTCTGTGTACTCGCTCCATTTCCAGTACATCCTTCCTGAGGACTGGTGTCCTGAACTGGACAGCATACTCTAGGTGCGGCCGGACCAGAGTCTTGCAGAGCGGGAGAATTATTGTTATATCTCTGGAGTTGATCCCCTTTTTAATGCCAATATTCTGTTCGCTTTGTTAGGCTCAGCAATGGCATGCAATGCCAAGCTGCTGCTGCTATCATCTACTAGAACCCCCAGGTCCTTTTCCATCCTCGATTTCCCCCAGAGGTTCTCCCCCAGTGTATAGATTGCATTCATATTTTTGCCACCCAAATGCACCCCCCCCAGACTCCCCCTTTTTCTCAATTCGTCTTCCAGGACGGCACCCTGAGAGATGACTGGTCCCACCTGACAGGAAACACAATCAAGATAGAGGTTAAAAACCCCGCCCCTCCTTGTGCTCCTCAGTTTTAGATTGTGTTTCCCCCACAGAAAAACAGTTTGTTTATTCTTATAGACCTAAGGCCAAGGGCTGGAAGTCTCCCCCTGGGAGCCAGACCACAGGCTTGAGAAGCCTCTGGGTCTGGTAGGGCTTGCCCTTCCTGGGGGGGGGTTCCATATTTCTCAGGGGGGCCGAAGAAGATCCCCCATGAGAACTGAAGGACCCTGGGAACAGTGGAGGTTCCCAGAACTTTATGGACCGCATTTCCTGCTCCCCTTCCTTACCTGACTAGGAGTCCGTTGTAAAGCTTCCTCGGTCCCCCGGTGAGTTCCCCTTCTGGTCCCGGCAGCGTGCTGGCTATCGGTGCCCCTGGGCCTCTCAGGAGGCGATAGCAGGAGGAGTAGGCGCAGTAAAAGTCCATGTGCTTTCCCCTCCGCCCCCGGCACATCCTCTCTATAGAGGCTGGTGCTGGCTCGCTGCACTTCCAGGACCACTAGAAAATGGTGGCACAGTGTCTGGAGGGTGCTGCATGGGGAGCCCACAATGCGGGAAAGAGCCAGAGAATCTGGATTGTGAGGACAAGCAGCTTGGCTGGGAGCCGGCGTCCATGGATCTCTCACCAGCCCCAATCATGGAGCAAGAGGAGGCTACAACTGCAGCTGTTCAGGAGGCAACAGGGGGTTAGTCTACCTGGCTGGAGGGGGTGGGTCCCCTAACCCTTACCATCGCAGGAGACCACAGTTAGGGTCTTTTTTGTTTTGGCTAAATTGGGCTTTTTTTCTTACAGAAACAGAAACTGTTGCCCAGAGTGTTGCCAGTAGACCTAGGTCCAAAACTCCTTCCCGGTCTAAGAGGTGTGGTTACTTCAATGATAAATTGGCTCCAGAACACACACAACCGTTTTGCTACAAGTGTATTTACAAGATGTCCGGGAAGGAGACCTCACAGGTCATGAGAGATTTTCTCTCGGTACAGACTGAAATGTTGTCTACTCTCAAGGCCTTTCAGGCATAATTTCTAGGCAGGAAGAGCCCCATCCTAGCAGAGAGGGCTCATCCTCTCAAGAGAGTGCTTCTACACTTATGCCGCGTACACACGGTCGGACTTTCTAGAAAGCTAGGTCCGACGTACTTGCCGCCAGACTTCCGGCGGACTACCGCCGGACTTTCTGAACGGCCGGACTTGCCTACACACGGCCGGACTTTCCGGAATACGGTCTTCCCGACGGACTTTCAGAACGAACGGACTTTCCCACACACGGACAAGTCCGTTCATTTTGAACGTGACTTTGGTACGACGGGACTAGAAAAGGAATTCAATCTCGCCGCTTTTTTTGGCGAGATTGAAACCTTGCGAGCCCCGTCGCAGGCCCTTAGGTCTGGTATGGATTATAAAGGGGAACCCCTACGCCGAAAAAACGGCGTGGGGTCCCCCTAAAATCCATACCAGACCCCGATCCGAGCACGCAGCCTGGCCGGTCAGGAAAGGGGGTGGGGACGAGCGAGCGCCCCCCCCCCTCCTGAACCGTACCAGGCCGCATGCCCTCAACATGGGGGGTGGGTGCTTTGGGGGAGGGGGGCGCCCTGCGCCCCCCCCCCAAAGCACCTTGTCCCCATGTTGATGAGGACAAGGGCCTCTTCCCGACAACCCTGGCCGTTGGTTGTCGGGGTCTGCGGGCGGGGGCTTATCGGAATCTGGGAGCCCCTTTAATAAGGGGGCCCCCAGATCCCGGCCCCCCACCCTATGTAAATGAGTATGGGGTACATGGTACCCCTACCCATTTACCTAGGTAAAAAGTGTCAGTAATTAAACACAACACAGGTTTTTAAAATAATTTATTAAACAGCTCCGGGGGGGGGGGGTCTTCTTCCGTCTTCGGGGGTCCCTCCGGTTCATCTTCTCCCGGCGTCCGGTTGGTTCTTCTCCGCTCTCCGGCCTCTTCTCCCGGTGTCCCAGGTCTTCGGCCGGCCCCTCCGCTGTCTTCAGGTAGCTCGATTGCCAGCGGAGGTCCGGACTTCTGGGCTTCTTGGCTTCTTGTGTTCTCTTCTCTTCTCTTCCCCCAGATGTTGACACGACGCTCTCTCCGGCTGGACTGGTCTCTGAGGGCTGCGTTGTGACTTATATAGGCGGAGACCCCGCCCCCATATGATGTCACAGTCCCTGGGCATGCTGGGACTGTGACGTTTTAGGGGGCGTGGTCGACCACGCCCCCTAAAACGTCACAGTCCCAGCATGCCCAGGGACTGTGACATCATATGGGGGCGGGGTCTCCGCCTATATAAGTCACAACGCAGCCCTCAGAGACCAGTCCAGCCGGAGAGAGCGTCGTGTCAACATCTGGGGGAAGAGAAGAGAAGAGAACACAAGAAGCCAAGAAGCCCAGAAGTCCGGACCTCCGCTGGCAATCGAGCTACCTGAAGACAGCGGAGGGGCCGGCCGAAGACCTGGGACACCGGGAGAAGAGGCCGGAGAGCGGAGAAGAACCAACCGGACGCCGGGAGAAGATGAACCGGAGGGACCCCCGAAGACGGAAGAAGACCCCCCCCCCCCGGAGCTGTTTAATAAATTATTTTAAAAACCTGTGTTGTGTTTTATTACTGACACTTTTTACCTAGGTAAATGGGTAGGGGTACCATGTACCCCATACTCATTTACATAGGGTGGGGGGCCGGGATCTGGGGGCCCCCTTATTAAAGGGGCTCCCAGATTCCGATAAGCCCCCGCCCGCAGACCCCGACAACCAACGGCCAGGGTTGTCGGGAAGAGGCCCTTGTCCTCATCAACATGGGGACAAGGTGCTTTGGGGGGGGGGGGCGCAGGGCGCCCCCCTCCCCCAAAGCACCCACCCCCCATGTTGAGGGCATGCGGCCTGGTACGGTTCAGGAGGGGGGGGGCGCTCGCTCGTCCCCACCCCCTTTCCTGACCGGCCAGGCTGCGTGCTCGGATCGGGGTCTGGTATGGATTTTAGGGGGACCCCACGCCGTTTTTTCGGCGTAGGGGTTCCCCTTTATAATCCATACCAGACCTAAGGGCCTGGTATGCCCCGCACTTGCCGCAATAGGAAGATTTGTTTTTCTTATTGCAGCGAGCGCGAGATGCAGTAACCTGCTCCTCCGTCGTATCTGGTCCTTCGGACTAGCATACAGACGAACGGGCTTTCCGTCAGGAACTGAGTCCGGCGGAGGTACGACGTAAAGATTTGAAGCAGGCTTCAAATCTAAAGTACGTCGGATTTCCGCAAAAATCCGACTGAAACGGTCCGTCGGAAGTCCGATGGAGACCACACACGGTCGGACTTTTCGCCGGACTTTGTCCGGCGGCGTCCGTCGGACTTTTGCAGGTGAAAAGTCCGACCGTGTGTACGCGGCATCAGGGGTGGTAGATATTCACGCACTGAGCCCCAGAGGCCCCTGTCCTCTCAAGATTCTGAGGATGAGGCAGAGGAGGTTGATGACTCCACTCGGAGCCTCCCTGAGGAGGGGGAGGATGTAGAGAATAGCCAGGAGGAGGAACACTCCAGACCAGGCAGACTTCTCTTTTCAGCAGATGATATGGAGGGTCTCCTGGGGGCAACATGCGCTTTGGAGGAAATTCAGGAACCCGAAGCACAGATTTCTGCCCAGGATAGGATGTATTGAGGTCTGATCAAGCCTCAGTCAAAAGTCTTACCTATCCATCAGTCCCTCAAGGAGATTATTCTGAGGGAGTGGAAGGAGCCAGAAAAAAACCTTCTAAAATGTAAAACCTGGAAACGCAGGTCCCGCTTCAAAGAAGAGGAGACGTTTTTAAGTTACCCAGGCATGAAGAATCCTTAGCTCAGGTGTCCAAACAATCGGACCACTCTTTTGAAGACGCAGGCAATATACAGGACCAGATGGACCGCCAGTCTGAGACCCTTTTGCATAGAGCCCAGCACTGGCATCAGCCTGTGTAGCCAGAAATACGGATGTCTGGGTAAATAAGTTGCTAGACCATATAGTGCGTACCTCCAAGTCCAAACAACTTTTGGATTCCTTGGAAGTGATTGGGAAGGCTTATCTGGCAGATGCTGCAGCCCTCCTTAATTCAGCTAGAAGGGCCATATGGGTTAAGACCTGGGATGGGGACCACACATCCAGAACAAGGTTGCAAGGTTGTGTGGTCTAGAGGTCGACCGGTATGGGTTTTTCTGCAGATATTTAGAAATCACGGTGGGTGATTATATATATATATATATATTTCTTTCGGGCATTGATCGGACATTCCGACAACAAAATCCTAGGATTTTTTCCGACGGATGTTGGCTCAAACTTGTCTTGCATACACACGGTCACACAAAGTTGTTGGAAAATCTGATCATTCTGAACGCGGTGACGTAAAACACGTACGTCGGGACTATAAACGGGGCAGTAGCCAATAGCTTTCATCTCTTTATTTATTCTGAGCATGCGTGGCACTTTGTGCATCAGATTTGTGTACACACGATTGGAAATTCCGACAATGGATTTTGTTGTTGGAAAATTTTATAGCCTGCTCTCAAACTTTGTGTGTCGGAAAATGTGTGATGGAGCCTACACACGGTCAGAATTTCCGACAACGAGGTCCTTTTTTTTTTTTTTTTTTTTTTTTTTCTTTTTGTTTTTTTTTTTTTTTCCTCCACTTCAGCGAAAAGTTTTTTAAGAGATTTTATATCAACTTTATGTGTCAAATTTTTATCTCTTATTTTTCACATCATTGTGGATTATTTCCATTTTATCTTTATTTTCCCTTTAAGGGTCTTATTTAATAACATTAAAAACCGGGCTGAGCCCCTTTTATAAAAAGGAGAAAAAAAAAAGGAAAAGAAAAACAAAACACACTATTACCTTATTTCCCCTCAATCCCTCCTATCCCCTCCCCCTCCCCTATGTTTGGTTCACTCTTTTGTTATATTTATCGTCTTGGCGTTACTTCTATTATTTCTCTCATCTTGTCCAGATATATATCCGAGGATTTGTATTTTTGCCAGCTTTCCCATGTACTATTCTCCTTTTTCTCCCCTCCCTCTCCACTCCTCCGCTGGTCCATTTTATAGTAGTAATCTATTTCCTCTAACCATTTTCTAATCTCTGGTTTTCCACTTTTTAGCCAGTTTTTAGGTATCAAGGCCTTGGCTGCATTCAGGAGATTAGGGACTATTGAATTCATATATTGTTTCTTGGGTTTATTGTGGACATGAAAAAGACAAGTCCATATATTTTGTTCTATTTTTTCATTAGTTATTTCTTTTATATTGTTTAATATTTCCTTCCAGTACTCTGTTATTATTGGACATTCCTACCACAGGTGTGTAATCGTTGCTTTTTGGCCACATTTTCTCCAGCACAGAGGTGTTTTTTCTTGTTGGAATTTGTGTAATCTTACAGGAGTCAAATACCATCTTGTTACTAGTTTGTAATTCATTTCAATAGTCCTCATATCCCAGGCATTATTATATCCCATTTCTATTATTTTTTTCTACTTTTTGGTTATCTATTTTTATAATAATTTATTTTTTCCATTGTTTTATGTGGTCTGGTCTTTCTTGTGCATCCAAATCTGTCAGTATACCATATATTTTTGATGTTCCATTTTTCAACGGTGTTTTGTTACTACATAGATTTCCAGAGTGGTTAATTTTGTTTCATCTCTAAGCGGATGTGGTATTGTGCTTACTAAGTGCTTTAATTGACAGTAGTTCCATTCATTCATCTTCCATCCATTACTTTCCTCCAGCTCTAATCGTGTTCTTATTTTACCGTTAGTAGTGATATCTTTCAATTGTGGGTTCCTTATTCCTTGGGCTTCAAAAATTTCCTTCCCGGGGATAAAATAATTCGATCCTGTAAGTGCAATTAACGGTGAATTGTATTTCCATTCATTCTTTAAGTGTATAGTGTGCCAAGTTTTGAATAAGTTTTTTGTTATTTCATGTGTGTCTGTGTCCAGTGTTTTATATTTTTGTGGGATCCAAATATTCTTACATAGTGTAGCTCCGCTTATTATGTTTTCCATTTCGACCCATTTTTTCTCATTTTTCTCGTTCGTCCACTCTAGCATTCGTGTTAAGACAATGGCTTTGTAGTACCTGCTAATATCCAGAGTGGCCAAACCTCCTTGCTCCTTTTTTCTTGTAATCAGCGTATATTTGATTCTTGGTTTTTTATTAAGCCATATGTATTTTAACAATATTGTTTTAATTATTTTAAAGAAACTCTGAGGAATCTTTACTGGTAACATCTGGATTCTGTAGATTATTTTTGGGAGTATCATCATCTTCCACATATTTATTCTTCCAATCCATGAAAGTGATTGTATTCTTAATTTTTTCATTTCTTCTTTGATCTCATTGATCAATGGGATAAAATTTGCCTGGTAGATCTTTTTGACTTTGGGGGTTATTTTAATTCCAAGATAGTTTAGTTCTTTTACCCAGGTAAATGGGAATTCTTTTTGTAAAAACTGGACTTCCTTTTTCTCTAATCCTATGTTTAATATTTCCGTTTTTATTGGATTGATTTTGAAGTTTGACAATTCTCCATATTTTTTTATTTCTTTCAGTATAATTGGGAGTGAAACTCTTGGGTTGGATACATACATCAGGATGTCATCCGCGTATGCTGCGATCTTATGTTCTTTTCCTCCTAATCTCGCCCCTTCCACCTCTTGGTTGTTGCGGAGCGTTGCTAATAGTGGTTCCAGTGCTAGTACGTATAGTAATGGAGAGAGTGGGCAGCCTTGCCGTGTTCCGTTTTGCATCTTTATTCATGCGGAGAGTCTGCCGTTTACTTTTACAACTGCTGTCGGACCGTTATATAGGTTTGTCCTATCGCACATTTTCTATCGGAAAATCCGACCGTGTGTACGGGGCATTAGTGTGATATCCCGAGTGCTTTCACACTGAGGCGATGCGCTGGCAGATGTTAAAAAAAAGTCCTGCAAGCAGCATCTTTGGAGCAGTGTATACCACCACTCCTGCCCATTGAAATGAATGCGCACTGCTGCCGAAGCGCCTGCAGAGCGTTTCGGCAGCGGCGCTTCAGGGGCACATTTAACCCCTTCTTCGGCTGCTAGCTGGGTTATAAGCTCCCCGTTAGCAGCCGAATAGCGCCACTAAAATGACGGTAAAGAGCCTGTAAAACTAGCAGCGTTTTACCGTCAACGCCTGCCCGCTCCAGTGTGAAAGCAACCTTAAGTGATACAAAAATTTTTTTACATTTAAACATTTATTAAACAAACCTCCAATCAGTTCACTTGTATGTAGAATTTAGATTAAAAAAAAAATACTATATCTTAAATATTAAATACACAAAAACAGGTAATCAAAACTTTTGGACGAAAAAAAATGGGTTAACTTTACTGCTCAGTTTTTTTTTTTTTTTTTTTTTAAATTGTGTTTGAAAGACCACTGCGCAAATGCCGTGTGACATAAAATATTGCAACAACCGATATTTTATTCCCTAGGGTCTCTGCTAAAAAAAATATATATAATGTTTGGGGGTTCAAGTGATTTTCTAGCGGAAAATACAGGATTTTTACTTGTAAGCAACAAATGTCAGAAAAGATTTTAGTCTTTAAATGGAGAGCTTCTACACACAGAGTTCAGTCCATTCATAAGTGTAAACATTGTATCTCTTCAGCTTCTTTTTATCAGATTTGGCAGGCTGCCCAGAGATTAGAGAAGTCGCTTCACAGAAGATTTCAGGCAACTTGTATTGACTTCTATTACAGAAGTCATTTGCAAGTTGCGCTGAAGTTATATCGGCCTTTTTTATCAGCACAATCGGCCGATGCCGATTTAAGTAAAAAACACCAAATATCGGTGTTTTATCAATAAAAGTGATCATAAAAGAAAATAAAAGACCTTGCAAACATTCTCAATATCACAGGATCATTTAACTGCACCTCCAGTAAGGTGTACCTCATCCAATGTGAAAATGTGGCAAAGGCTCTTTCGTTGGTGAAACGAGACAGAAGTTGCAAACGAGGATGAATTGGCACAAATGTACCATCAAGGAACACCTGTGGGACACCATGTCTCGCATCCGGACCACACTATGGAAGACCTCAATGTCTTTGCTTTTAAAGAAATTTCAAAACTATTCAGGAAGGAAAAACTTTTGAACTAAGAATGTCTATTTGACACAAAAGATAACGGCCTAAATTTAAAGGATAGGTTTACCTTTCATAACCTATTCAGGGTGTAACATGCTACGAATTCACTAGCCGTCAACAACCCTCGATCCCACTGTGACAGCAGACCAGGAATCTTCTCCTCGAGTCGGCTGCCACAAAAAAATAAAAATGTGGCCTTGCAGGGCTTTGCCCACCCGGCCACGTTACTCATTCACAGTCCTTTGTGAATAGAAAACTACAAGGCCTGGCATCCTTTGCGGCTGTCGGCTTGTGGTTTTCAATGAACTACCACAGCCGGGGTAGTTCATTGATACTTCCTGTCAGTAAGTATCAGCTTTGCATTGTACGGGCAAGCCGATACAGTATCAGTAGACCTGTATGGCATCAGCGATCTGGTGATTGCTGGTGCAATGCTTTACAGGCTCCTACTACAAATGATAATAAATGTACATATTTTTATTATTATTATTATTATTATTATTATTATTATTATTATTATATATTTTTTTTTTTTTTTTTTTTTTTTTGCCAAAGGGTGAACTTATCCTTTTTTTTAAGCCTTGTACACACACACCAAATATTGGGCGGCATCGGCCACTTTAATAGAAACCGTATGACATTGGGACCGACTGCAGTACACACGGGCCAAAGGGGCATGACAGAAAAAGGTCTGGCTAGAGCTGAGAGTGCTGACCAGAGTGTTCTGGTGGGGGAGATTGTTGTACTAACATTGGATAGTTACTACTCCTCCTGAGCTGTGAAGTGTGGTGTTTTTTTTTTTTTTTTTCACCAATGCGGCCCTGCTGAGTTGAACGGAAATAAACTACTAGTGTTAACTAGGCTAGGCAGACAGTACTCAATTGTTTCTATTGCAAGTGCACTAATATGGCTACAATCGCCTCACCTAGTTCGGATCAAAACCTAGATAGGCCGATTTTGCTCCTTTTTGTCAGAGATCAGAAAGTAAGGGCTAACGGGTCAGCCATTTCTGCAGATAATCTCTGTCTAATCTCTTTCTAATAATAAACAAAAAACGGAGGACTCAATTGCATAAATTTGCAACTCGCGTGGAAGCTACCTTTGTATCCCTTCCTGCCTAATTTAATAAGCTGACCATTCACTTGTAGATTTCTATGAATATTTGTACAGAAATTCTCAATATGTTCGATGACTTGACAAATGTTGGAAAGTGCTTTAAAATGTAATTTTGCTTTTTAACATTTTGATTTTGAAAATCATGGACTTTCCTGGATGAAAACCACCACACACTGTTAGAAATTTGCTTGGGAAAAATCTATCATCCTGCTCCTTAGTTTTTGACTTACAGCAAAGAGAAAACACAAACGTAGATTTGATCCCACTAGCCATTAGAAATAAAAACAAGCGTTCCTAGAGCTAAAAAAAAAAAAAAAAGTTCAAACTAAATTCTACTAGTTTGTGGCCAGTTGTAGGGCATCATTTTGATCTGCTTCTCTGTTTATGGCTGATATTCTCTGATCCGATCATGTTCTCCAGCTGCTCTTCATTACAGCTCCACTTAGATCCTGGTTCCCATCACTTGTCTGCCTCCAGCACAAACCGTCTACGTCAGGTGCCCCAAACTGGCGGCCCTCCAGCTGTTGCAAAACTACAAGTCCCATGAGGCATTGCAAGGCTGACAGTTAGTTACAAGCATGATGGGATTTGTAGTTTTGCAACAGCTGGAGGGCTGCCTGTTTGAGACCCCTGGTCTACGTACTTGCTTGACGGTATGGGTCTCCCACCTGTCCTGACCTCTGTCCTGTTTAATACAACTCCCTTGCCTTAGGGCTTGTTTAGACTTGCTTCAAAACATGGCATTGGACACACTTTTTTTTTTTTTTGTAAATGACAATCGGGGCACCTGTCACTAAATATGGTAAGCTTACAGTCCTGTTTACACATTGCATTTGCTTTGCTTCCAAATATATATCCCATGTTGCTTTTGTGGGGCTTCATGGTGGCTAGCAAGACCAAGCATGCTAGCAGTACCTGCAACTTTTTAAGACCCCTTTCACACTGGGGAGGTTTTCAGGCGCTTTAACGCTAGAAATAGCCTCTAAGCGCCTGAAAACCGCGTCCCATTCATTCCAGCATGCCTTTTCGCATTGGGGCGGGACGGGGAAAAAAAGCCCTGCAAGCAGCATCTTTGGGGCGGGTTGGGAGTATACAGCGATCCCAAAATGCCCCTGCCCATTGGAATGAATAGGCAGCGCTTTGAAAGCGCTGCAAAACATGAGTTTTTAACCCCTTTTTTGGAGTTAAAAGCATCTGAAAAGCGCCACTTAAATAGCGGTAAAGCGCCGCTAAAACGAGCTGTGCTTTAGCGCTAACGTGGCTGCGGGCCCCAGTGTGCAAGGGGTCTAAAGGGGCTTTTAGTCAGCTTAACCTTCTCTTTGGAGGTATTGCAGGTATGAGATATCTTAGGATACATTGGGAAACCAGCAAGCGAACTGGAAAGATGTCATCAGCAGTCAGTTCCGGTTCATGTGTACATATTCTGGAATTGCAGCACTAAAGTTACAGAGCAATAAACAAAGCTACAAAGAAAAAAAAAAAAGTCCCAAGTTATTGACAGTTCATCTATGTCACCAACATTAATCCATGAAAAAACTTCATCTACAGATCTTGGCGACAGATGAACTGTCAATCACTTGGGACTTTCTGATCTATTTTTGATTTTTCTTTGTAGTTTTCTTTGAAGCTTTTTATTTATTTTTTTGATTGCCCTTTAACTTTATTGCTGCAATTCTTTATATCTGGATATTGTGAGGGTTGTACATTTCCTTTATTGCAAGCAGCTTAAATTTAAATATTTGTTTGGTGTAGCACTGACTTGACTTCTAGTTTAGTGTACATATTCCGGAAGTGTCTGGTGCAGATATCGCATCTGGTGTATCTGGTGTAGAACAAAGAGCAGGAAGGTGAGCGAGATCTGGACTGGAGCGAAGCAACAAGCAGACGCTACACATGGTGTGCAACATGGGAATGCTATAACAGAAGGTGAGCGGGGACTAGAAAGAGGACTGAGCAGCAGAGGGTGGGCAAAGCTGGGGGACCAGAAGAAGGAGAAACTAGCGATGTCACATATGGTGTGTGTGCAGCTTGGGGCAATATTACGGGAGGTGAGCAGCAACCAGAGAGAGTGGGGGCTACTACTGAGTGGGGGGATCAGCGGAGCTGGGGACTACTACTGAGTGGGGGAGGGTGATCAGTGGAGCTGGGGGCTACTACTGAGTGGGGGGGGATCAACGGAGCTGGGGGCTACTACTGGGGGGGGGGGGATCAGTGGAGCTGGGGGCTACTAGTGAGTGGGGGGGATTAGCGGAGCTGGGGGCTACTACTAAGTGGGGGAGGATCAGCGGAGCTGGGGGCTACTACTGAGTGGGGGGATCAGCAGAGCTAGGGGCTACTACTGAGTGGGGGGATTAGCGGAGTTGGGGGCTACTACTGAGTGGGGGGATTAGCGGAGCTGGGGGCTACTACTGAGTGGGGGGGGAAGGCCATAAAATGCCAAGATGGCACAAACCCCCCCCCCCAAATGACCCCATTTTGGAAAGTAGACACCCCAAGCTATTTGGGCAGTGGCGACAAACTACATGCATTTTTAAAAGCCTTTACAGGTTACCACTTTAGATTTACGGAGGAGGTCTACAGCTAAAATTACTGCCCTCAATCTGACCTTCGTGGTGATACCTCACATGCATGGTGCAATTGCTGTTTACATTTGACGCCAGATCGACGCTTGCGATCGCCTTTGCGTGAGAGCAGGGGGGGGACAGGGGTTTTTTTTTTTTTTGCTTTTTTATCTTATTTTCAAACTGTTCCTTTCATATTTTATTTATTTATTTTTATTGTTATCTCAGGGAATGTAAATATCTCCTATGCAATAGGTAGTGACAGGTACTCCTTTTTTTAAAAAAAAAATTGGGGTCTATTAGACCCTAGATCTCTCCTCTGCCCTCAAAGCATCTGACCACACCAAGATCGGTGTGATAAAATACTTTCCCAATTTCCCAATGGCGCTGTTTACTTACGGCGAAATCTAAGTCATGAAATGCTCGTAGCTTCCAGTTTCTTAGGCCATAGAGATGATTGGAGCCATTTTGGTCTTTGATCAGCTCTATGGTCAGCTGGCAGAACCACCAGCTGCATTTTCAGGTTCCCTGTAGGGACAGGAGAGCCAGAAAAAAACATGGAAGACGGTGGGGGGGACATTCCCTCCCACTGCTTGTAAAAGCAGTCTAGAGGCTAATTAGCCGCTAGGATTGCTTTTACATGAAAGCCGACCGCTGGCTGAAAAGAATGATACCAGGATGATTCCTAAACCCGCAGGCATCATTCTGGTATAACCACTCAAAGTCCAGCAACATACCAGTATGTTGCTGGCCCTTGTTGGGCATATATTGAAATTATTATTATTTTTTTTTTCATGCAGCCTGTGGGCTGAACGAAAGAGATTGATTGGTGGATATGCCCACTATTAAAATACCTCCCTTCATCCACCCACTTCTAATGATGGGCATACATGCACCATTTTTGTTTTTAACTGTGGTGGTGAAATCACCTCCTACAGCGTTGGAGTCACGGCTTTATGTATCGTGGGAGCAAGCGCTATTGCTGTCAAGATAAATAAATCGGCGCTGCAACTGAATGGCGTACCTGCTAAGCAAATGATGGTTAACAATAAAACAAAGTAACATTACAGTATGACATACCATACCTGCAAAGCAATAACAAAAAAAATAGTAAAAAAATCATTTTTTTAACGCAATCTGTGCCTAATGCTTCGGCATATATGTTTTTTTTTTTTTTTTAACTGTGGTGGTGAAATCACCTCCGACAGCGCTGGAGTCACGGCTTTATGTATCTTGGGAGCAAACGCTGTTGCTGTCAAGATGAGTAAATTCGCTCTGCTGCTGAATGGGGTACCTGAAAACAAAAAAAATTAACAATAAAACACAGTAAAGTATAAAAAAATCATGTACCAGAAAAGCAAACATGATAAAACATAATAACAATAAAACATTGCAGAATAGAATACAGTTAAAAAGAGCAGAGGAATAGAGAGAGAGAGAGAGAGAACAATATAACAACTATTTTTGTATTTTTTATTTTATATTTTTTTGTGGTTGTTACATTTTTATTTATTTATTTATTTATTTATTTGTAACGGTTCCAGGTTCAGGTCTCTCAAAATGCAATGGCATCTTGGGAAACCCTGTGAAAGTGTGCCTAGTCTGTGCAGTGCTGTACCCTACACTAATACTCAACTAGTGTATGGCTGCGTTCAAAACATTCACCAATGCAAAGACCAGGAATGTCAGGACAGGAGGGACAAATAGCAGGTGTCATGCCTATATCCACGCTTGCTGCAGACACGACATCTTCTTTGGGGGGCTCGTTAGGTAGGGGTATTCGGGAGGACATAAAGAAAATGCCTGTCATGCAGCCGGCTT
The DNA here is from genome assembly GCA_037952925.1 of Lithobates clamitans. Lineage (NCBI taxonomy): Eukaryota > Metazoa > Chordata > Amphibia > Anura > Ranidae > Lithobates > Lithobates clamitans. The sequence continues at coordinate 3,273,629 of JBBGZY010000254.1, read as the reverse complement.
ACTGCATTTAGGAAGGTGAGGTGGAGCTCCGTCTGGAAACAGAAGGGCTCTGACGATCTCTTCCTGGAATTTAAGGAAGGATCCAGTCCGTCCTGAAGCTCTGTATAGCACATGAGCGTTCAGCAAAGCCAATTGAAATAAGTATACAGACACTTTCCTGTACCAGCGTCTGGCCTTACGGGCAACTAGTTATGGCGCCAACAACTGGTCGTTTAGGTCCACCCCTCCTATATTTTGGTTATATTCGTGGACACAGAGGGGTTTCTCCACAACACCAGTCGCCGTAGTAATTTGGACAGTCGTGTCTGCATGAAGGGAGGTGAGAACGAAAACATTCTTATTATCCCTTCACTTTACAGCGAGCAAATTATTACACTTGAAGCAGGCTCTCTCCCCCAGCCTAAGACGGGAATCTACAAGCCGTTGGGGAAAGCCCCGGTGATTAGGTCGCACGGTGCCACATGCTCCAATCTGATTAAACAAGTGACTAAAAAGTGACACGCTCGTGTAATAATTGTCCACGTACAAGTGGTATCCCTTTCTGAATAAGGGTGACGCCAAGTCCCACACAATCATTGCAGCGCTCCCTATGTAATCTGGGCAGTTCGTCGGCTCTACATGGCTATCTTTTCCCTCATAAAACTACATGTATAGCCTGTGGCCCTGTCACAGAGCTTATATCTTGACCCCGTATCTGGCACACTTGCTGGGAGGATACTGTTTGAAAGAAAAGCGGCCAGAAAACTTAATCAGGGACTCCTCAACGCAGACAACTTGATGGGGAGTAAACAAGTCTGCAAAACGTTGGTTAAAGTGGTTTATGAGGGGCTAAATTTTGTAGAGCCGATCGTATCCAGAGTCACCCCGAGGACAACAGAGTTCATTGTTGTTGAAATGCATGAACCGCAAAATCTGCTCGTATCGTGCCCTAGTCATGGAGGTAGAGAACACGGGCATATGGTGAATTGGGTCAGTGGACCAATATGACCGCAACTCACTCTTTTTAGTTATGCCCATGAAGAGAGGGATAGGCCCAGAAAGATCTTAAATTCGGAAATTGTAATTGGTTTCCAATCTCTGGCAAGGGAGGACTGGGGAATAGCGGCGATTTATTGACCAGCATACAAATTGCTTTGGTCCACAAAAGATCTATGGAGATCTTTGGTGAAAAACAGCGAATAAAAATCAAGTGACGTAAAATCAACTGTTTCCACCTGAATTCCCAGTTGGCCAGTGAATGGGGGAAATACGGGTGCTGCAGAAGTGGTGGGTTCCCAATTAGGATTGGCGAATGCAGCAGGAAGGACACTGTGGGCTTGACGGGCCTGTGTTCGTCTTCTTGGTGGCAGCGGGACACTACATCTGCTTGCCAACTCACCAGCTTGAACTGCACTTATGGGACTCGCCACATCACCACGTGTTACTGCAGTGCTGGTTTGACTACGACCAGGGTGTACTAGGCTGGTTAAAGGGTTAACTAGGGGGCAATCAGGGGGTTAAAACCTTTATTAGGTAGTATATGGGGGTCCCTGAAAAGCTGACGGTGAACCTAAATACTTGGCTACCTAGCGTCACCTGTAACACTAATACGGCGATTAGAAAAAAGTGACACTGGCGACAGGGGTTAACTGGGGGGGGGGGGTGATCACGGGGTTAAACCTTTATTGGAGGGGTGGTAGGGGTGTACCCTAGACCTAAAGGGGCCCATCACTAACTGCCCTACCACTTATAACCGTCACAAATGACACCAATGCAGTAATCGGTAAAAAAAATAAAAACTGCAATTGGTGTCACTATGACAGGGTTTTCAGGGGGGGGGGGGGTGATTAGTGTGCCTGCATGTTCTACTGTTCGTGTAGTGTTGGTGCAAACTTACTTGATGCCTTCTCTCCTCGGAAGCCGGAACGAAAAGGCTTCACAAGGAGCGATGACATCACTTCCTCTGCTTGTGTTTACATTACAGAAGCAGAGGAAGCTTTCCATTCGCCAGGAGCGATCGCGAGGGGGTGGCCTCCCCCTTAGCACGGAATGCTCCTGAAGTGATGCCGACCACCTCGGGCACCGGGGGGGCGCGTTGCGTTCCCCGCCCGCGGGAGGCAAGTAACGTACCCATCCGTTACTCTGCCTGCCCATGCCATTCTGCCGCAGTATATCTGTGTGAGGCAGCCGGCAAGTGGTTACATTTTTTAAAATTTTTTTTTTTTTTATTCCAGTTGTCAGCGGATTCCCCGCTGACAGCTGGATTACTCATCGGTTGTTAAGAACTTGGCAGCCAGCTTTCTGGCTCGCTCCTTAGCAATCAGCTATTGTGGGCGTTTGTGGAGCAGTTTTAACAAGCCAAAAGTGCTTGTCAACTGCGCCACAAACTTACATAGGGCTTTTGGGGGAGGAGCGTTTTTAATGCTCATTAAAAGCTTATCAACTCGCCTGTTAACATGCATTAACGCTATAGGAGTGTTTGATAAGCGTCAGAATTTTGAGTAAGTGTGAACAAGCCCTTAAACAAATAGAAATCAACCCACGCGCAGGGCATTTGCTAAGCTTCATTTAAAGCTTAAAAAAGCATCACTGAAGCATCAAAAAGGCATCCAAAAAGCATGTTGAAGCAGTAGGTGCTTTAAAGCGGGCCGTGAGTTTCCTCCGGGTACTCCGGTTTCCTCCCACACTCTAAAGACATGCTGGTAGGTTAATTGGATCCTGTCTAAATTGTATGAATGTGAGTTAGGGACCTTAGATTGTAAGCTCCTTGAGGGTAGGGACTGATGTGAATGTACAATGTATATGTAAAGCGCTGCGTAAATTGACCGGTGCTATATAAGTACCATATATACTCGAGTATAAGTCGTTCCGAGTATAAGTCGAGGCCCTAATTTACCACAAAAAAAATGGGAAAAACTTATTGACCCGAGTATAAGACGAGGGTGAGAAATGCACAGCTACTGTAAGTGGAAAAGAGGGTCAACAATGCCAATTCACAGCATCACTGTGCCCATTTGCAGCCATAGGTCCCCCGAACTTCAAACTCGGTAGTTAAGGGTTCCCAGATGCCCCCTAGCTGCAGCCAAAGGGTCCCGAAATGACAATGCTGCAGATGGACACAGTTGACCGAATTTGGGGCCCCGTATGTCGGGCCCACTTAGTGCTAAGAACCCCAAATTTGGTGTGCAAACCCAGTGGAACTAGCACCATAAAATGTCCAAAGCTGGCCCCGAGATACAGGGCCCCAAAAATCAGTTCAGAAAATGTCAAGCACTTTTCTGCAGCAGAGAATGACATTCCGTTCCATGACGTTCCACTGGGTTTGCACACCAAATTTGGGGTTCCTAGCACCAAGCGGCCCTGGGATATGGGGCCCCAAAGTTGGTTCAGAAAATGTCAAGCACTTTTCTGCAGCAGAGAATGACATTTTCCGAACCGATTTTGGGGCCCCGTATCTCGGGGCCACTTAGTGCTAGGAACTTCAGCTTTGGATATGTTGTGGAACTAGGTCCACTGGGTTTGCACACCAAATTTGGGGTTCCTAGCACTAAGTGGCCCTGAGATACGGGGCCCCAAAGTCGGTTCGGAAAATGACATTTTTTTGCTGCAGAAAAGTGCTTGACTCAAGTATAAGTCGAGGGGGGCACTTTCAGCACAAAAAAATGTGCTGAAAAATTTGACTTATACTCGAGTATATATGGTACCTGAAATAAATAAAATACATTTTTCTTGATAGAGACCTTTTATTTATGATTTAGACAAGTAGTTAACATTTCTGCAATTAAAATTTTTGTAAGTTAATGTTGCACATTATTTAACAATGATGTCATCTAGTGTGAATCTGAAAATCAGAAATAATCTGCCAAGCAAGATAAGCAGTTTCTTCCATTTATTACTTTTAGGTATGCCAGCATGACACCGAAAGAAAAACAACGCATTACGCACAGAGTTTAACTAGTTCCTAATCGAGCAACCTTCTAGTAATGCATATCAAACTCAAACTGGCAAAAAGAATGGTTACAGCTCCCCCTACTGGAATTTTCCAATATAAAAATGATATAAAAGCCATTGCTGTATACAATTAATGGTGCAAGTAAATGCATTATACTTACTGCCTTCAAACTGCCATTTGATGGTTCAAATAACAGAACAGTTGCCTGGTGAGATGGAACGTCAGACGCGGTTTTATTGTCATAAAATGTTACTATCTTGGTTGTAAGGGCATCGTCCTCTGTGCTGTAGGCAGGCATGACTCCTAAAAACCTGAAAAGATAACGTGTGTTAGATTAATCAAAGAACCAATTTAATTTGGTTTGAGGACATGAAAGAGAAAATCCTTATCCTGGCAGTTCATAAAACGTAGGAGGATTCTTTCATTCTTTAGAGGAGATGTTTTCTTTCTAAAAACAATAGTATTAAATATAGGTGGTATTTTATTTATTTATTTCAGGTACTTATATAGCACCGTCAATTTACGCAGCGCTTTACATATACATTGTACATTCACATCAGTCCCTACCCTCAAGGAGCTTACAATCTATGGTCCCTAATTCACATTCATACACACTAGGGACAATTTAGACAGGATCCAATTAACCTACCAGCATGTCTGGGAGTGTGGGAGGAAACCGGAGTACCCGGAGGAAACCCACGTAGGCACAGGGTGGTAGTTTTACACACAGAAATCAATGATATTAGGAGACTAGCAAATGATTACAGAGACCCCCAGGCTAAGCAGAAAGATGAAAGAGCGAGGTCCACACTTCACTGTATTAGATATCTGGACTACGAGTCTAGGTGAAGAAAACTTAGATTTTTTTCAGTTTAACGCTGTTGAGCTCCATTTGCATTTTTCATTTTTTGGTGGACTTTAAAGATTAGGAAATTAGTCACTCTTAGTGCAATGTGTTATGGTGTGAATGGGCCCTTAATGTTTGTCCCTTAAAGCCCAAAGGATCATAGAAATAGATATACTGCAAGTGAACTTGCAATCACAGTACCAGCCTGTAATATCCCTTTACTACCACGCAATTTTTCAGTTTTTAGTGCTGTGACAGTTTGACTGACAATTACTCATACAACATGTACGCAAAGTAAATTTTGATGGTTTTTAGTAACCACTGGGTTTTATTTATTTTTTAATTAAAAAAACAGATAAAAAATTCCCTTATTTTCTGTTAAAAATGCCAGGACATACAACCCCCCCCCCAAAATGACCCCTTTTTAGAAAAGTAGATATCCCAAGGTGATCTCACGTTTTGCCATAATTTTTTGAAAAGGCTAAAAAACCTTGTGGTAATTGAGGTGGGTAAAACATGAAGTTGGTAGCGGTGTACTAGGTACAGTGCATACAGGCCATACATCGAGCAAAGCATAGGTGAAGGGGTTGATGTACAGGTTACTTACGGTGGCAGGATGGAGACTAGGGGGTAATGTGCAGAGGTGAAGGATGAGGAGGGAGGGAGGCGTTGGAGGTGAAACGGTAAAAAAAAAAAAAATAATGTAACAAAACTATAATATAAGATTCTATAATCACAACCCACCTACCCTGAGACCACTGCTAAGCACCACCCGGACGAAGGAATGATCATGCATGAGCTCCTCCTTACATTTGTGAGCTCGTCCCTTCTTTTCACAATGGAAATGGTGACCCTGTTTAAAATTTTTGCTCTGATTGGTCATTACCTGCAATCACAAGGTACAGAGCCACTCAGATGGGCTCTATTCACTGGAGCCTGTGATGTGAGCTGTAGAATAATGGCTCAGATCACAGTAAATATCGAGTACACTGGCTGCTTCAGGTACACAGATGTTTTTACAACCTCTGCTGAACGATTTACCTTGACAGATAGTAACCCATGTCTGTCTTGTCACGTTTAGAAAAAAAAGATTTCTCAAAATAGCCAAAAATTAAATACTCCTATAAACAAAACATGGCTAAATGAGTTACCGTGTTTAGAAGTGTCTGGTGCTTGAAATGCCTCTAAACTCAGCTTCTGAACCAATTTTTTTGCCTTCCAAAAAAAGCCAATAAACCCAACTGCCTAGAAACAACTGTAAACAACCTTGTGTACATGTACTGATCAGATAACAGGAGGAGAGTTCAGGAGCAGTTGGGAAAAAAAATGCCCAACTGCTCCTAAATTTCCGTTTACCAGCAGCCGTGTACATGAGGCCTTACTTCTACAGTTCAATTTATAAATGGCACTGCAGAAATTAAACATCCTTCACTTTGACTTGCTGCATGGCAGTTCCTAGATTGCAGCCTTCAATTTTGCTTCATTAGTGAAAGCTGATGAATAGATAACCCGGAAAACACCTAAAAGATGGATAAATATATCCATTAGGGCTCATTTACACTTGCTTCAAAACGTGGCATTGAACGCGTTTTTTTTTAAGCGCCCTGAATGCCAATCAAAGCCCCGTCACTAAATAAAATGGTAAGCTTGAAGTCCTGTTTACATGCTGCGTTTTCTTTGCTTCAAAAATCATAACCCATGTCGCTTGCTTGGTGCTTCCAAGCCTCCATAGAAGTCTATAACAAAGCTGGCACCTGCAGTTTTTCAAAGGCTTTTATTCAGCTTTTCTTTATTTAGAGGTATTGCAGGTATGAGATATCCCAGGATGCACTGGTAAACCAACAAGCAAACCAGAAAGATACCATCAGCAGTCCCTGCCAGTTCATGTATATATTCTGGGAGTGTCTGGTGCGGACGTCACATCTGGTATGCAGCAAGAAGCAGCATGAAAATGAGCGGGGTCCGGCAGACAGCACATGTGGCGTGCAACATGGGAACGCTATAGTAGAAGGTGAAGGGGGGCAGATTCAGTCGGAATATTGAAGGAAATCATGGACCGTTTAAGGAAAATGATAAAACAAACTTGGTGAGCGTTTGTCCTCAAACAAGCTCTTTAAGTGTGTTTTGTTGAACACTGCAATTGAGCTCTTTGGTTGTATGAACTCTCCCTCTTTTGTTACACCAAATCAAAGCTATTATTGGGAAAGCTTTGATTACTATTCTACACTGCCAGGTGCACACTCACAATGTCCCGAAATCACTAACACAGCTTTATCAACAGAAAGCTCAGACACCTTGGCAAATTTAGAGGAGGATGCCTTGTCATGCACAGCTACAGAGAATGAACCAACGATTAATACTGAGCCACAGGTTACTCAGCAGATCTTCTATTTCTTGGTTCCTGTGGATTTAATTTCACATGTTGTCATACAGGACCATTGTGATACAGAAATTGTGTACAAGAAATTGATATTACACCTAGTATTGTCTGGGACAGTTATGATCTCCATGAATAAAACAAGAGAAAGAGTTGTGTGCTTGGAAATGAAACCATACGAACCCTGGATGATTGTGATGCAGAAATCTCCTTGTATGATTTACTGAGCTATGTAGATGGAATAGATGCTACACCTAGTATCTTCTGGGACAGATATGATCTCCATGAATCAAACCAGGAAATGAGTTGTGTGCCTGAAAATAACTGGAGCACATTGCATGAAGAATTCTGCAGCTATGATGATTTGATGCTCATGGATTTATCCACACTATTCGAAGATGGAGAGAAACCAGAGTCATCTACACCATGGATTCGTAGAAGAAAAAAGTGTCTTGCATTTTTTTTTAGGACTCAGCTATGTACATCTGCAATATGTCCCATTGATCTAAATGTATAGGGGACCTCTAGCCACAATTTATATCTACAAAGTTCCAAGTCACACCTACTGTCAGACCTACTATTAACACCACTTACTCCACTAGGCACACTGGGGTTTATTTTACTAAAAACAAATTGGTGCAGCTCTGCATGGTAACCAGTCTCCTAATGTCGGCCTGTTTTAAGCTTTGAAAAAACAAATAAATCTGGAAGCCGATTGATTTCTATGCAGAGCTGCACCGGATTTTGCGCACTCCAGTTCTAGTCAATCAACCCCAGTCTGCTCCTGATCATCTATCTTTGTCCTCACTTATCTGACACATAAACCTTCACAAAAGCTCACTGATTAAGCACAGGAGATTGCTCCTGATTATGTCTGTACATTTCTGATTGGTGTGTACCTACTTATTTTTGAGGCCCTCCTCCCATCACTATGAACAATATTTATTGTGGTAACATGATCTAACCAGTTCTAGTTGCCTCTCCCGTGCATGTCCTTGAATATTTTTAGATTTCAGAGAACCTGCAATTTTGCACTAACCTGTCAAATGTTGATTGCTGAATTACATTTTCATGGTTCCTCTTATGCTGCGTACACACGACCGGATTTTCTGTGAAACTAGGTTCGACGTTCTTCCCGCCGGGCTTTCCGGCTAGGTCCGCCCGTCTTTCCGACGGACTTTCGCCGGAGTTGCCCACACACGGACAAGTCCGTTCATTTTGAACGTGACTCGGGTACGACGGGACTAGAAAAGTAAGTCAATCTCACCGCTTTTATCGGCGAGATTGACACCTTGCGAGCCCCGTCGCAGGGCATACCAGACCCTTAGGTCTGGTATAGATTTCAAGGGGAACCCCCTATGCCGAAAAAAAACAGCATGGGGTCCCCCCAAAGTCCATACCAGACCCTGATCTGAGCACGCAGCCCAGTCAGGAAAGGGGGTGGGGACGAGCGAGCGCCCCCCTCCTGAACCGTACCAGGTCGCATGCCCTCAACATGGGGTGTGGGTGCTTTGGGGGAGGGGGCGGCCTGCGGGCCCCCCCACCACAAAGCACCTTGTCCCTATGTTGATGAGGACAAGGGCTTCTTCCCGACAACCCTGGCCGTTGGTTGTTGGGGTCTGCGGGCGGGGGGGCTTATCGGAATCCGGGAGCCACCTATAATAAAGGGCTCCTCATCTTCATGCCGCTCTTTTGCTAGCGGGAGCCCGGATTTCTGGCTTCTTATCTCTTCTCTTCTTCCGATGTTGACACGACGCTCTCTCCGGCTGGAATGCTCTCTGAGCGCTCTGATGTGACTTATATAGGCAGAGACCCCGCCCCCTGATTCAGCAAGTTGACCATAGAGCTGATCAGAGACCAAAACGGCTCCAATCATCTCTATGGCCTAAGAAACCGGAAGCTACGAGCATTTCATGACTTAGATTTCGCCGGATGTAAACGGCACCATTGGGAAATTGGGAAAGCATTTTATCACACAGATCTTGGTGTGGTCAGATCCTTTGGGGGCAGAGGAGAGATCTAGGGTCTAATAGACCCCAATTTGTTAAAGTACCTATTGCAATCATAGGGGATATTTACATTCCCTGAGATAACAATAAAAAAAATGAAAGGAACAGTTTAAAAATAAGATAAAAAAGCAAAAAAGAAAAAACAAACAAAACCCTGTCCTCCCCTGCTCTCGCGCAAAGGTGTTCTGAACGCAAGCGTCGGTCTGGTGTAAAATTTAAACAGCAATTGCACCATGCATGTGAGGTATCACTGCGAAGGTCAGATTGAGGGCAGTAAATTTAGCAGTAGACCTCCTCCATAAATATAAAGTGGTAACCTGTAAAGGCTTTTTAAAATGTATGTAGTTTGTCGCCACTGCACGTTTGTGCGCATTTTTAAAGCATGTTGTGTTTGGTATCCATGTACTCAGCCTAAGATCATCTGTTTTTTCCCCAAAAAATGTGTTTTGAAAAATCGCTGCGCAAATACTGTGCGAAAAAAAAAAAAAAAAAATTAAACGCCCACCATTTTAATCTGTAGGGCCTTTGCTTTAAAAAAAAAAAATTTATATATATATATATATATATATATATATATATATATATATATATATATATATATATATATATATATATATATATATATATATATATATATATATATATATATATATATATATATATATATATATATATATATGTATATGTGTTTGGGGGTTCAAAGTAATTTTCTTGCAAAGAAAAATATTTTTTCATGTAAACAAAGTGTCTTCGGGGGCGTGGCCTGGACGGGAATGAGATAGGACGTGGGTGACCAGAGCTCCGCTTGTGGCAGATCCTGCACCCGATATCCTGAAGACCCGAATCAGTAATTTCTCCCGTACTCCCGCGAATCCGAAGCTGATACAGCCTGGAACATGTCTCCGCCGAAGAGGAACACAGCCGCCTCCTCTTCCCTAGACAGGTACCGAAGAACGGAACGCGACCATGAGGGACAAGATGGCGCCTCCTCACCAGAGCACGCAGCTCCCCAAGCTGACCAGGGGACGGCTGATACAGCCAAGGTGCTTGAGGCGATATCCCTATGCCAATCCACCCTCACAACGAAAATAGAAGAGGTTAAAGTGGACATATCTCTCATTAGGCATGACATGACCAAGCTCAGGGAAAGAGTTACAGAGACAGAGACCAGAATCGGCCGGGCGGAAGACACGCTTTATCCCCTGCAACACTCCCAGGAAGATTTAAAGCGCCAAATTCAGATGCTGGCACAGAAGCATGACGATTTGGAAAATCGCGCCCGTAGATCCAACCTACGCTTTATTGGCCTCCCGGAGGGCTCAGAGGGATCAGATCCAGCCACTTTCCTTGAAAAACTCCTAATTTCCACATATGGCAGAGAGGCCTTCTCTGGAACTTTCGTAGTTGAGCGGGCCCACTGTATGCCGGCGCGCCGCCCACCTGAAGGGGCCCCGCTGCGCACGTTTATTGCGAAGCTACTAAATTTCAGGGACCGAGACGCGGTACTACGCCTAGCTAGGCTAAAAGGTAACATCCCATTCCAATCGGGTCATGTGTCGGCCTTTCCGGATTTCTCCGCCGAAGTACAGAAACAGAGGGCCCGGTTCCTGGATGTTAAAAAGCGCCTTAGAGCTCACCAATTGAAATATGCTATGCTTTACCCCGCCCGACTCCGCGTGGCTGGAGAAGATCGTGCCTACTTCTTTGAGGACCCGGTGCAGGCATCGGAGTGGTTGGATCATCGCGATGCTGAACGGAACCGTCCGGCCCAGGACTGATCTCCAGACAACGGTATGTAAAGTTATGACCCTGTGAAAGACTCCAACTGGTCGCATTCATATGTACTTTACCCTTGCCTAATTCTCTCCAAGCTGTGAAGGCCTGGCATTGTCAGACGCAGTTACCTCACGCCTGAAATCTATATCCGTTTCCCAGGGTATGTTAGCGCTTAGGGAACTGCTCACTGCATAATCTAGCGCCCAAACTCATACCCATATTGCAGATATGCATAAACTATGGCCTACTGAACCCACTACACAGACCACGGGACTTAACCTAGAGAACTGCCGGGCCCTGAACTCTGAAACTCTTCCACTGCAAGGAAATATATACATGGAGATGAACTGCACCCACGCGGCCCTTTCCCCTACTCCATAGGAACTTATGCCAACTCTTCACCCATGAAAAGGCAGGGAGAAGATCAGAAGATGCAACGTGATACACAGGGAGTAGCCTTTCACCCATGCATTACACTACAGCTTGATTACAACGTCTATATGCCACAACCGGAAGGGAGACAGTCTCTCATTCCCGGTAATAACCCAGTGTTTATTTGCCCTTATTAATAGGTTTGACCCTACGCCGTGAGTGTAGCCGGATAGGCTCACACTGTGGCTGTTAGGGGTGTTGTGCACTACCTCGGCTCATACAATTTGCAATATGTTCAAAGGTAGTGACACTAGTTATGGGGTTGATGTCCCAGCTAGGTTGGGGTGGCTGAGGACTGGGTGGGGGGTCGGGGAAATGTTTTTGTTATTACTACTGCTTTTAAAGAACATGGACATTATTCTTGTGCAACTCAGGGAGCGTGAACATAGATTGCACCTAGCACTGTTAAGATTTCAAAATTTCAGATTTATTGTATTGAATGTATATGAGCCTGCCCTGGGAAGTTGTCTTGCACCGTTCCCACCACGCTATATGTCTGCTGGAGGATGACTGACATCAAGTTTCTGACTTGGAATGTCAGAGGAATCCGTGACAAGGTTAAGCGCACCGCAATTTTCGGATGCCTCAAGTCGTATCGGGCAGACATCACGGTGCTGGTCGAAACGCATATCACAGGCCAACTCCAGTTGGCGATGAAGCGCCCGTGGATAGGCTGGGCGTATCACGCCACCCATTCTTCGTACTCTAGAGGAATATCCATACTCCTTGCCAAATCAGTTTCGTTTGGCATTTTGTCGGTGCGGACTGACCCCCAGGGCAGGTTCATTTTTCTACAGTGTACAATATGTGGTTCGCAATACCTACTCATGGCCTTCTATATTCCTCCACCATACAACTCTAGCCTTCTTACTGAAGGTTTAACATACATGGCACAGTACCCAGCAACACCTGCTATCTGGTTGGGTGACTTTAACGAAGTTATGAACCCCTCTTTAGATAGACTACGCACGCAACAGGATAGCCTATCCCCGGACACCACTAGATTTGGGCGGCTGCTGCGTGACTTTTCTTTGACCGTCGCGTGGCGCTATAGACACCCCCACACTCGAGCCTATTCATGCTTTTCGGCGACACACTCCTCTATGTCCCGAATAGACCTAATACTGCTCTCAGACACACTTATACCATCCCTCACAGAATCGGGGTATCACACTAGATCCCTTTCGGACCATGCCCCTTGCTGGGCCACCCTGCGCATTGCTCCCCCCGCGGGGCCCCGCACCTGGCGGCTACACTCCTTTTGGCTCTCACTACTTGAGGACCAGGAGGACATTAGCTCAGAATGGCAATTCTATTTCAATACGAACCGTGACACTGCCCCTATGGATATGATATGGGAATCGTTTAAATTACATGTCCGTACAATTATCTCCCATCGTATTAACAGGCTAAAAACCACATCCAAACTCAAATTGACACAGGCCACCGAACAACTGGACATCGACACCAGAGAATTTAACCTAGACCCAACGCCCGCCAATGCATCCCTTCTTAAATTACGAACGAGAGTGCTAGACCAACTCCTCTTTGAAAAAGCCAACCAGAAGCTTCTCTTCTCTAAACAACGGGTATTTGAGCAGGGGGAACGGGCGGGCAAGCTCCTGGCATATCTAGCAAGACAAGACTCGAACCCCCCGGTAGTGGTCTCTCTAAAAGACCCCCAGGGCACAACAACATCCGACCCAGACACAGTGGCAAACATATTTCGTAGTTATTACGCTGATTTATATTCTTCCAAGGTTGGGGCTGCAGCGCAAGAGACCCAGGCTTTTCTCCAGAACATACCCCTTCCTAAACTGTCAGAGTCCCAGATGCAAGAAATGGAGGCCCCAATATCGTCTGATGAGATACTAGCCGCGATAGCTTCATTAGCCCCAGCTAAGGCCCCTGGCCGAGATGGTATTCCCCTAGATTTCTACGCTACCTATTCCGAAGTCCTAGTGCCTGAACTATTAAAACTATACAAGCATATCTTCGAGACTGGGTCTCTTCCACATTCCCTCAGGCAAGCAGTAATTGTAGTGATTCCCAAACCCGGCAAGGACCCCCTATACCCAGAGTCCTACCGCCCAATCTCGCTCCTTTAGGCAGATATCAAGATTCTAGCCAAAATACTAGCTATCCGTCTAAACCGTATTATCCTATCCATAATCCATCCCGACCAAACGGGATTCATGCCTGGGAAAAATACAGCCATGAATCTCCGTAGGCTCTACATTAACATTCAAGCGGCACACGACACAGTCGGGGACAGAGCAGTGGTGGCACTAGATGCCGCCAAGGCTTTTGACTCCGTGGAGTGGGAGTACCTATGGGAGTGCCTTAGGGGGTTCGGCTTTGGCCCCAACTTCACCAAATGGGTCCAATTATTGTATTTCTCACCAGAGGCCACTGTACTTGTGCATGGGAGGACCTCGACACCTTTTCCACTACAACGTGGAACTAGACAGGGGTGCCCACTCTCCCCACTCCTTTATGCCTTGGCAGCTGAGCCTCTGGCTATATCCCTCATGGAGCACCCAGACGTTTGGGGTCTTAGGGTGGGGAACCTGGTGGAGACGGTGAGTCTCTACGCAGACGACATGCTGCTGTACTTGCAGGACACAGGCCCGTCTCTCCAGGCTGCCCTACAGACCATTGAAGACTTTGGTAAACATTCAGGCTTGAGTATAAACTGGACCAAATCACAAATCATGCCACTGGACCCAACTGCACCCACGCACCTTTCCGCATCCCTTCCTTTACAAAGAGTGGCGTCTTTCAAATATCTGGGTATACAGATCACTGGGGAGCCCCCAGAGTTTCTCCCCAATAATATTGAGCCACTACTCGCATATTTAAAACTGCGTACACAAGCTTGGGCAAAACTCCCACTGGGAATTATGGGTAGGATTAATTTATTCAAAATGGTACTCCTTCCAAAATTCTTATATATAATGTGGAATTCGCCAGTTCTTATCCCTCTTAAAACCTTTAAAGTAATAGATCATATACTTAATTCATTTATTTGGGGAACCAGCCGACACAAGCTGGCGTGGCACACTCTGAAGAACCCGACCTCTTCGGGAGGCGCGGCCCTCCCAGACCTACATGCATATTATATATCGGCACAACTTTCACACTTATACCATCTCCACAAAACTGACACCACTAGATATCAAACCCTGATCTGCAGAAAACCAAACTCAGCTGCTCATTCCCCCCTCCAGGTGATTTTCAGAGGCAGAGGCAACAGGGGGGGCTGGGCTGTTCAGAACCCCCTGCTGCATCAACACAAGAACGTATGGGAGGGCGCACTCAAACTTGTCGGGGCGGATTTCTTCCACTCACATACACCATTATGGCACAATCCACAACTACCAGAACTGAAGCATTTACCTGGAGCGACTACATGGGCTACAAAGGGTATAATATATCTGTTTCAGGTGATCTCCCCTCTGGGTGTAAGAAGCTTTCAATCACTTCAAGAAGAGTTTGAACTATCCTCACTCATGAAATTTAAATACATCCAATTAAGGCACGCTCTAAACACCCAATTTGCGACAGAATTCCCCAATATACAAATGCTACCTATGGTTGACGTAGTCATGGGTGAGGATCCCGAGAAATTAATTTCCACTCTATATACCATTATACGCACACGCACGGTAGCGAGGGTAGTTGACACAGCTAAGCTCAGATGGGAGGTAGATATTGGCCCAATAGATGATTGGGATGAGGTATTGGAAAATATTAAACAAGTGTCTCCTAAACTCTCTGACCGTCTTACCCAACTGTACATTGTCCATAGATCTTATCTTACGCCGGCCAGACTAGCGAAATTCCGCCCAGACCAGGGCCCTGACTGCCCAAGGTGCGCAGACAACCCTTGTTCTTTTTTCCACCTGCTCTGGTCCTGTCCACATATCCAGAGCTACTGGGCACAAGTTATCAAATTCCTACACGACCAAATGGGCTCCCCAGTGCAGGTGGACCCCAAACTGTGCCTTCTGGGACTACTCCCAGATGTCACAATCGAGAAATACCAAGCCACACTCTTACAGGAAACTCTTTTCTGTGCCAGAAAAGTTATCGCCAAATACTGGATGCGGTCCCATGCTCCCTCAACTCAAAATTGGTTTGCTGAAATTAATAAATCGCTGCCCAACAAAAAATTGCTTTATAAGCATAGAGGATGCCCAGGCAAATACAATAGAGTGTGGGATAAATGGCTTGAGGCTAGTGAGACCTGCACGGAATAGCCTGATGTGGGCGTGTTACAGGGGTATAGTGTAAATATGCTATTCTATATTGGTTGTAATGTTTTCACATTCCAATGTAAACTATGATATCGCAATAGGATCAGCAAATGTAATTGAAGCCCCTATGTCAGATTATAGTATGGAATATATTATGCTAATGACAATTCTGAGACACATTGTGAACACATCTTTGTTTATTCTGCAATACATTTCACGTCTGTAACTGTATGTTCTTTCTTTAAAAAAACAAAAAACAAAGTGTCTTCAAGTAGTTAGAAGAGTGGGTGAAGTGTGACATAAGCTTCTAAATGTTGTGCATAAAATGCCAGGACAGTTCAACCCCCCCCCCCCCCCCAAATGACCCCATTTTGGAAAGTAGACACCCCAAGCTATTTGTTGAGAGGTATGGTGAATATTTTGCAGACCTCGCTTTATGTCACAAAGTTTTGAAAATTGAATAAAGAAGAAAAAAAAATTTTTCTTTCCTTTCTTCATTTTCAAAAACAAATGGGAGCTGTAAAATACTCACCATGCCTCTCAGCAAATAGCTTGGGGTGTCTACTTTCCAAAATGGGGTCATTTGGGGGGAGGGAGGGTTGTGCCATCTTAGCATTTTATGGCCTTCCAAATTGTGATGCGTAGTGAGGAGTGAAATAAAAAATTTACGCCCTTAGAAATCCTGAAGGCGGTGCTTGGTTTTCGGGGCCCCGTACACTGCTAGGCTCCCAAAAAATCCCACACGTGGTATCCCCGTACTCAGGAGAAGCAGCAGAATGTATTTTGGAGTGTAATTCCACATATGCCCATGGCATGTTTGAGCAATATATCATTTAGTGACAACTTTGTGCAAAAAAAAAAAAAAAAGTTTTTGTAATTTTCCCGCAACTTGTGGCAAAATATAAAATATTCCATGGACTCCACATGCCTCTCAGCAAATAGCTTGGGGTGTCTACTTTCCAAAATGGGGTCATTTGGTGCTATCTTGGCATTTTCGGTCTGTTTTCCGTTCTATATCGCAAAAAATAAAAATGGCAGAGGCAATCAAATACCATCAAAAGAAAGCTCTGTTTGTGGGAAAAAAAGGACGATAATTTTGTTAGGGTACAACATTGCATGACCGCGCGATTACCAGTTAAAGCGACGCAGTGCCAAATTGTAAAAAGTGCTCTGGTCAGGAAGGGGGTAAAACCTTCCAGGGCTGAAGTGGTTAAGTTCCTTCCTCTGTGGACGGTGAGGTTCCCCCATTCGGGGGTGTGGCCCTCAGCTGGACATCACTGATCCTTTACAATAGGTCCAGTGCCATCACTTAGGAGCAGTGACACATGTGCAAGCTTCTGACTAGAGATTATACTCAACATCTAAGCAGGGACTGAGCTTTAAAGTGACCCTGTTGCTTTGTCCTCCATGGACAAAACACAGTTCATCCTAAAAGGTCCAGGTAAACTAAGAGGAACCATGAAAATGTAATTCTGCAATCAACATTTGACAGGTTAGTGCAAAATTGCAGGTTCTCTGAAATCTAAAAATATTCAAAGACATGCACGGGAGAGGCAACTAGAACTGGTTAGATCATGTTACCACAATAAATATTGTTCATAGTGATGGGCGGAGGTCCTTTAAAATAAGTAGGAAAACACATATCAGAAATGTATAGACATGATCAGGAGCAATCTCCTGTGCTTAATCAGTGAGCTTTTGTGAAGGTTTATGTGTCAGATAAGTGAGGAGAAAGATAGATGATCAGGAGCAGACTGGGGTTGATTGACTAGAACTGGAGTGCGTAAAATCTGGTGCAGCTCTGCATAGAAATCAATCGGCTTCCAGGTTTTGTTTTTTTTTTTTTTTTTTTTTTCAAAGCTTAAACAGGCCGACATTAGGAGACTGGCTACCATGCAGAGCTGCACCAATTTGTTTTTCGTAAAATCAACCCCAGTGTGCCTAGTGGAGTAGGTGGTGTTAATAGTAGGTCTGACAGTGGCTGTGACTTGGAACTTTGTAGATCTAAATTCTGGCTAGAGGTCCCCTATACATTTAGATCAATGGGACATATTGCAGATGTACATAGCCGAGTCCTAAAAAAAAAATGCAAGACACTTTTTTTTTCTTCTATGAATCCATGGTGTAGATGACACTGGTTTCTCTCCATCTTCGAATAGTGTGGATGCATCCATGAGCATCAAATCATCATAGCTGCAGAATTCTTCATGCGATGTGCTCCAGTTATTTTCAGGCACACAACTCATTTCCTGGTTTGATTCATGGAGATCATAACTGTCCCAGAAGATACTAGGTGTAGCATCTATTCCATCTACATAGCTCAGTAAATCATACAAGGAGATTTCTGCATCACAATCATCCAGGGTTCGTATGGTTTCATTTCCAAGCACACAACTCTTTCTCTTGTTTTATTCATGGAGATCATAACTGTCCAAGACAATACTAGGTGTAATATCAATTTCTTGTACACAATTTCTGTATCACAATGGTCCTGTATGACAACATGTGAAATTAAATCCGCAGGAACCAAGAAATAGAAGATCTGCTGAGTAACCTGTGGCTCAGTATTAATCGTTGGTTCATTCTCTGTAGCTGTGCATGACAAGGCATCCTCATCTAAATTTGCCATGGTGTCTGAGCTTTCTGTTGATAAAGTTGTGTCAGTGATTTCGGGACATTGTGAGTGTGCACCTGGCAGTGTAGAATAGTAATCAAAGCTTTCCCAATAATAGCTTTGATTTGGTGTAACAAAAGAGGGAGAGTTCATACAACCAAAGAGCTCAATTGCAGTGTTCAACAAAACACACTTAAAGAGCTTGTTTGAGGACAAACGCTCACCAAGTTTGTTTATCATTTTCCTTAAACAGTCCATGATTTCCTTCAATATTCCGACTGAATCTGCCCCCCTTCACCTTCTACTATAGCGTTCCCATGTTGCACACCACGTGTGCTGTTTGCCGGACCCCGCTCATTTTCATGCTGCTTCTTGCTGCATACCAGATGTGACGTCCGCACCAGACACTCCCAGAATATATACATGAACTGGCAGGGACTGCTGATGGTATCTTTCTGGTTTGCTTGTTGGTTTACCAGTGCATCCTGGGATATCTCATACCTGCAATACCTCCAAAATAAAGCAACGCTGAATAAAAGCCTTTGAAAAACTGCAGGTGCCAGCTTTGTTAGACTTCTATGGAGCGACATGGGTTATGATTTTTGAAGCAAAGCAAACTCGACGTGTAAACAGGACTTCAAGCTTACCATTTTATTTAGTGACGGGGCTTTGATTGGCATTCGGGGCGCTTCAAAAAAGCGCGTCCAATGCCATGTTTTGAAGCAAGTGTAAATGAGCCCTAATGGATATATTTATGTCTATCCATCTTTTAGGTGTTTTCCAGGTTATCTATTCATCAGCTGTCACTAATGAAGCAAAATTGAAGGCTGCAATCTAGGAACTGCCATGCAGCAAGTGAAGGATGTTTAATTTCTGCAGTGCCATTTATAAATTGAACTGTAGAAGTAAGGCCTCATGTACACGGCTGCTGGTAAACGGAAATTTAGGAGCAGTTGGGCATTTTTTTCAACTGTTCCTGAACTCTCCTCTGTTATTTTATCAGTACATGTACACAGAGTCGTTTACAGTAGTTTCTAGTAGGGCTGGGAGATTTTCTTTAAAAAAAAAAAAAATCTTCGATTCTCTTAAAAAAAACTCGATTCACGATTCGAATCGAGTTTTTTTTTTTTCTTTTAAACCGCGCCGGTCCTGAGGCGCTGCGGGCATGAGCTTTTAGGCGAGGCCGCGGCTTCGGCCTAGTCCGCGGCGTCCGGTCTCGCGGACTAGGCCGAAGCCACGGCCTCACCCAAAAACTCCTTGCCTGCAGCTCTTCAGGCCCGGCGCGGTGCCCGCGCCGGTCCGGAGGCGCTGCGGGCATGAGTTTTTAGGCGAGGCGGCGGCTTCGGCCTAGTCCGCGACGTCTGGCCGTAGCCGCGGACTAGGCCGAAGCCGTGGCCTCGCCTAAAAACTCATGCCCGCAGCGCCTCGGGACCGGCGCGGTGAAAAAAAAAAATCTAAAAAAATCGATTTGCTTAAATTTTGAATTGATTTGACCTCTCAACTTGATTTCAAGATTTAAATCGATTTTTTTCCCAGCCCTAGTATCTAGGCAGTTGAGTTTAAATTTTTTTTTTTTTTGGAACGCAAAAAATGGGTTCAGAAGCTGAGTTTAGAGGTGACGCACACGTATGGGGGAGTGGCCTGGCGGCGGCGACCGTGGAGGTGGGTGGCGGAGCGGCACGCAATCCGAATACCAGCCACACTAGGGACGAGGAGCCACCGACCCCGCTGGAGCCGTGAGTGAATCGGCTGGCTCAGATTCCGAGCTGCATGGGACACTGTGCGTCCCGGGCGGGCTCTCCTCTCTGGCACCCACCGACCACCCAGGTCTGGCGCTGGATGTGAAGCACTTCCCGCAGCCTCCCCCGGTCGTCCCCCCAGCCCCGTAAGCCTCCCTGCTAGCTCGGTTCCGTGCCCGGAATGCCGGTGGATCAGGCAGCACCCTACCCGCTCTGTACACTGGAGATATAGTGAGTAGTGGCGGCTTGCAGGAGGACAATTTTATAATTCTCCGGCTAATCCTGGGCACGGTCCGATTTGGTGGTTAGCGGAAGGGCTGTACTTGGGACCCCAACCAGCGCGGCAGACGGAAATTGTGCCAAACAGGGAGAACTTGGATGGATTCCCTGAGAACTCGGATCCGGTCTCGGAGGTAAGGCGTGGAGAACTGTTTATTGCAAGCTGGATTACTTGAAGTCTTATAAAGGTTCTGGAGGCCAGTATTAACTTGTATGATGAACTGCTCAGCTGCTGTTTAGCTTAATGTGTGGTGAGGTCTGCGGGATGGCCACGCTACAATAAAGGTCAAGTTAGGCGGTGGTGAATGGGAAAAACTATAGGAAAAAAAAAACAAAGAGGAAAATAACTATACTATCCACTTCAATAAACACACCGTAACAGGCTGAATGACGGGACCACTGCTTGAGCATCACCGATAAAGAGGTATACGTGCAGATAGCCGCGAACCTATCAGAGTTTGACCAATTACACGCTAAAGGTCTGGGAGAGAACCACAGATTGTTGGGTAACCCAGGGCTCGGCGTTATATTTACTTAAAGGAACAGTGGGGAGGCTAGGAGCGGGGAGCGGACAAATAAGTGAGAAGGAGAGGAGTGAACAATTTTGCAGGTCGGGAGAGTGAGAGGAGGCCCGAGGGGGGAGGAGAAAATGAGAGGGCGCTCTCAAAGAGGAGCAGAAGTGAAGCAGCCGAGAGCCTAAATTCAAGTTCCTTTCAAAAGTACCTAAAGGAACCAAATCTAGGAAGCCCAAAGAACCCAGCCCAAGAAAGTAAACAGCAGAGTGGGAAGGATAAAAAAGAATCAGGGAAGAACCAAGGCGCTCACGGTGAAACATCCGAGGAAAGCAAAGACATCTGCCCGGCGGAAGATAGTACCATGGAACCATTGCCAACAAAAACTGAATTTCTGGAAATGTTCGCCAAACTGGAAAACGTAATCAAAACAGAAATCCTCAACGTTAGATCGGATCTGGGCCATTTGCTGGAGCGAGTGGAAATGGTGGGGGAGGCCTCAGAGAGTCAGAATCGGGAAATAGTTGAATTAAAATTTCAAGTAAGGAATTTGCAGTTGGCTCAACGAGACATTCTTTATAAATCAGAAGAGCATGAAAACCAAAGTCGCAGACAAAACCTGAGACTGCGTGCCTTACCAGAACAACTTGGCGAAGATCTATCTTCCAAAATGAAAGCTATTTTCAACCCAATCCTAGATAGAGGATTAAATGAAGAACTGTAGATTGACCGGGTCCATAGGTTAAGGAAACCTCCGAGCGTCAGTCAAGACACACCAAGGGACGTTATTATCAGGTTCCATCATTTTGAAGAGAAAACAAGAATATGGAGCAATCTTAGGAAACTTCAGCCTGTAAAATTCGAAGAGGTAGTGATACAGATATTTTCCGATATCTCGGCAGGGACCCTAGCCAGGAGACACCAGCTTAGACCTCTTTTGGAAGAATTGAGGAAGGCAAACATGAAATACAGACAAAAAAATAAGTGTAGCGCTCAGGAAGGGGATAAAATGGGGTCTAAGAACTGACAGTTCAAAGTTCATGTGCTGACAAAAACATCCTTGGGGAAAAGATGGAAATGTGAAGTCCTCTGGAACAAATCTCAACTTCGGTAAAAATCCTCTGTAGAGAAAGCCCACACACCACCAATGATAATCAAGAGGCTTACCAGACTTGGTGGACCCAACAAGGCATACGCCAGGTGAGGTCAATCAGGCTTAAGTGGTGCTGGGCTGGAACGAGTGCAGAAGAGCAGGGATGATGGAATGATTTCCACGGCACCATTTTCCCCTTTTTGGTAGCGCAGAATTATTGTATATACAAACATGAAATACAGCTGGGGTTTCCCTTTCTCACTAAATGTAGTGAAAGAGGGCAGAACAGTCAGATTGAAATATATAGAGAACTTACAGGACTTTTATAGAGAGCTTGAAATTCCTGTTTCAGTTATGCCCAAGTAGAAAGTAGATGTTCTTGATTGCTGCTAGGATTCTAGAGACTTTGCTTGCTTGCTGTAGCTGGGTTGGTGATTTT
The DNA here is from genome assembly GCA_037952925.1 of Lithobates clamitans. Taxonomy (NCBI): domain Eukaryota; kingdom Metazoa; phylum Chordata; class Amphibia; order Anura; family Ranidae; genus Lithobates; species Lithobates clamitans. The sequence goes on along the minus strand of JBBGZY010000254.1, from coordinate 3,251,322 downwards.
GGGGTAGTGGGGGGTGGGGGAGGGCGCAGTCCGGCCGCCCGCTCGCCCTGTTCCCCCCCCCCCCTTTCTGGGGGGGCAGGGCAACTGTGGTGATCCGCTGTCAGAGGCACACTCCAATGTTTTGGCTGGTCGTAGGTAGAGATTAATGTTCTCTCTCTACTGCGGACCTGTAGCCAGGTTTTTGCTGGCAGGGGGAGGGGGGATAGAGGGGGTGGTCGTAGTTGGGGGAGGTTTGGGGGGGAGTGGGGTGGGAGTTGTTTCTGCAGACGCACCGAATAGGAGTTCAAAGGAAAACATGTGCCATTGCAATGTAGGTCTACTCAAAGAATAAATGACAGAATTCACTGGCTTGACATATAACGTAAAAGGGTTGAATTCCCCTCTCAAGAGACACAAAGTGTTGAAAGAATTAGAGCATCTCAAGGCTGATGTTTTGTTTCTTCAAGAGACCCACCTCTCACAGGATACCCACGTCAGACTGTTCTCCAACTGCTTCCCTAGTTGGTTCTATGGTGACTGTTAGGTGCTTCGTCTTCTCCTTGTGGCCTAGGCTCTTGGATGTGGCTCAGTGGAGGTCCTCGCCGGCGGTTAATCAAAGACACATACACACATAGGTATGCTGGAAATGATTACAATTCTTTATTCTTAGATTCGCTTTTTTATGCTGTCTTTACAAGACTCTGCCCACAATTTTGGGGCCAATCAAAATGATAATACATATTAGCATATTCGGTAATTTCCAAACATTAATACATTAATACATCTTGTGATATCAAAAACTGGTGACCCCTGTTTTTTCAAGTTAATAGGTCAAAACCCTCTGTCATTGTCCACAGCTTCCCTAAAAAAGCCTAATGCCCGACAAAAAGTACAGAAATAAAACCGCAAACAGATGCTTCCTCTGATGAACACAAGAAAAGAGGAAAAACGGTCAGTCTGGTATATTTTAGTAAGATCACAAGACAGCCTGACCTTAATCAAAAATCAAAAATATACTCATATTTTTCTGATTAAACAAGCAACATCTGATTTAAAGCAAAACTCTGAACATATCATAAACAGAGTGAAAATCAACAATTAATCAATAATGAAATGTAATATAGAATCTCCTTACAATCCTCCCTTTGACCATTCGATATCATCGAAATGGTCATTCTACCTTTTCATCACGCCTCAAGGAGTCATATTCCTCAGCTACCTGTCCATCACGCCTCAAGGATTCATATTCCTCGGCCTCATTTCCCTGGTTCTCGTACCATACCGTGGGATCTCTGGTAATGGAAGTCAGCTTCATGGTTTCGGAAGGTGCTTTGCTACCCTTTTGGTAGAGGCATTTGAGTAACGTGAAGCATGCATACAAGAACAATATGAAAAGCAGTATGGTAAAAATTGTCATTGCAGTGTTCTTAAACCATGAAGTGAGACCTCCAAAACTGAACCCGGTAGAGAAAGGGTCCCATGTTTTCCCAATATCCCTTGCATCCTGTTGTAGCTTGTTTACCTCTTTTCTATGTTGTGTAATGATGTCATAGTAATCAGGGATCTCGATACTGGTGTTGTGTATCCAAGTGCAGCATTCATAGTCCTCAGTAATTTCACAGAGGCCTGTGAGGGCTGCGCTCATGCTTTCTATAGCAAGGTCATGAAGCTCCAATTGTTTTCTAATAGCTCTGGTTTCTAGGTTTAATTTTGAGATGTCATCAGAGTCCTTCTCCAAGATCTCATCAATGATTGAGGTGTAGTTATTTAGTCTCTTCATCAAATCTATTCCCCAACCTGTCCAGGAAGGGAACCAAGCCCAGGTCATATCTTTCTCTAGGAATATTTCTCTCTTTCCAAGATGTTTTAGAGGGTATCTTGGGTGGGTGCTAGCTTTAAGTAGGTGTCCTTGCCCATTGTCTCCAACTACTCCCATTATAGGAACTATTTTAGCAAGGTAGCACCATCCCTGAGGTTCTTCAGGAATCCATGGGTAACAAAGCAGTTTACCACAACAGATGTACGTTGTGTTACCTAATGCCAAAGGTCGTTGACTAACAACGGTCCTTGCACCCTTTGAATGACCAGATGCCATCAGCAGAGCCAATAATTGTGCGACCATGGAGTGGGAACTAGAATTAAAAAGGTCATAGATGGTAGCATTTATCACAGGGTCTGAGGTGTGAAAAAGTGAGCTGTCGGTAAGGGAAGCCATGGAGACATTAAGTTTTGACCGTTTGCACACCTCAGCTCCCCTGGAAATGTTTCCCAGTATGAAACACCAATCTGGAGCGTGGCTCCTGCCCACAATTTGAAAACTGAGGGGCTTATTGGGACTTTTTCTTATGACATTGGCAAGAATTATGGGGGGTGTTCCATTCAAAAAAGGAGTGATGTTTAAGGGAATGGCCATCAACGGGATTCTGGCTGTACTGGGGTGGAGTTTGCTACATATCCAACATTTCTCAAAACCAGACTTTTGTGCATAACTGTACTTAAACCTCAACAGCGACATCTTGTCAGTGAAACCTGAAGGGGGTTCAGTGGGGGACATACTTCTTTTATATTTTATGCTAGGTGCTTTGGCTATCTGGGCCTTTCCACAAATCCCTTTTAGTAGCCCTAAACCTTCTGGATGGTACACACAATTCGCTATTAACCAAGTAGGTAGGAATACTATCAGAATCAGACATGTCCAGAGGCATAATGTTTTTCCTGACACAAAGGTGGAAATCATTTTGTCAGGTACTGTGTGCAAAGTTCTGTTACACGTTTCTTCCTGTTGGTGGGGGATTCGTCTCGTCGTCCAGAGAATTTTGTTTTATGCCTTCTTGAATGTCCTTCAAATCCGGTCGTTGTTCCTGTAGAGAGAAGTCTTGGGATGCTGGTGGAGGGTCAGGGGTCCGGGGTTGCTGTGGACACTTCTTTAACCGGCTGGCGTGGATCCAGGTGTTTCCTAGATCGGTCAGTACAGCAGTTCTGGAAACCTTCTCTATTTTCCAGGGTCCGGTGAAAATGGGTCCAACCTTCTTTTTGTGTGCCAGTTGTTTCACCAATACTTTGTCTCCTGGGATGAAGGGATGAGTAGGTTCTGTTGAAAGAGGAGAAAAGGTGACAGAGACTTGTTCGTTCATATCTTGTAGCATACTTACCAGATTTTTCACGTACATTTCCTGTTGAGAATAGATGTTAATGTCAGTGTTTTGATCTAAGAGGGGCAGCTCTATGTTTGCAGGAACTCCCATCAAAATCTCAAAGGGCGAGAGTTTTGTTCTAGCATGTGGTGTTGTCCTGATCTGGAATAGGACAGAAGGAAGGTAATCCAACCATCCTTTCATGGTGCCCCCCGTGGCCTTTTTTAACTTGTCCTTGATGTTCCTATTCATTCTTTCCACTACTCCTGCACTTTGTGGGTGGTAAGGGATGTGCAGTTTCCACTGTAAGCCTAGTAGCTTAGCTAAAGTCTGTGTAACAGAGGAGCTGAATGCAGGCCCTCTGTCTGACCAAATGGCCGTTGGTATTCCGAACCTACAAACCCAATGGTTCAGTAGGCACCTGGCAGCAATTTTAGCAGTCTCACCTGTACAAGGAATTCCCTCAACCCAGCCCGACCATTTGCATACGATTACGCAAAGGCATTTCAAATTACCTCTTTGTTTGGGCATGTGTGTGAAGTCTATTTGCAAATCTGTTAGGGGACCCAGGGGTGAGGGCAGGTGGCCATGTAATCCATGATTTTTCCCTTGGACATTGTTTTGTGCACAGGTTAGACAACTGCTGGTGAGGAGTTTCGCCTGTTTACTTAAGTTGTTTGTGCAGAAAGACTTTGTGTATATGTTTGTTAGGGCGGTGGTACCTATATGTCCTGGACCATGGAGATAGGAAAGTATGAGAATACTGCTTGATTCTGGTATTCCCAATATCTTCCCCTCTTTTGACCAAAGACCTTCTTGGTCCTTGGTCAAGCCATCCTTGACCCAAAAAGAAACATCCTCCTCTGTAGCTAATCCCTGTATTTGTGCCACAACGGTTTTAAAGTTGGGGGATGTAAAATGTTCTTTGAAGAACATTGTTGTGGGGGCTGGCTGACCAATGTACAGGGCAGCGGCTTTTTTTGCTTCTCTGTCTGCCAGAGCGTTTCCTTTGGAAACTCTGCTGTTATCTGATGAATGTGCTTTCACTTTGACGACCGCTATCCTCTTTGGGAGAAGAATGGCTTGCAGGAGTGCTTTAATTTGCGTAGAGTTGGCGATTGGCTTGTTGTCAGCGGTTTTAAATCCTCTATTCGCCCAGATTACGCCATAGTCGTGCGCTACACCAAAAGAGTACCTACTATCTGTGTAGATGTTTACCTCCTCATCAGAGAAAAGTATGCAAGCTCTTGTGAGTGCCTCCAATTCTGCTACCTGTGCAGAGGAGGGTGGTAAGGCTTTTGCTTCCAACACCACATCAGGTAGTTGGACAATGGCATACCCTGTCAGGAATGTTGCATCAGAGGGGCGAGTACAACTGCCGTCTATGAAGACGTCCTGTACTCCTGGTAAGGGTATGTCAGTGAGATCTGGGCGAGGGCTGGTTATTGCTGCAACCTGTTCAACACAATTGTGCTTCTGATCAGGGTCTCGTGGCAGCTTGAGCAAAGAATGTAAAAGACGGACAGTGGGATTACTTGGTGGTGCGTGTTTGAGGGTGAGGTTATCAGTATTCAGAAGTGTGATCTCATACCCACTAAGCCTTTGTGCTGTCATATGCTGTGTGTTCATGTTCTGTAGAAGGTGGGTTACTGAATGAGTAGTGTAGAGAGTCAGTTCATGGCCTAATACTGATTTGTTAGCCTCCTGAACTGCCATAGCACAAGCAGCAAGGTTTTGTAGACAGGATGGCATCCCCTGTACTTGGGTAGGCAACTTTTTTGAGAGATAGGAGACTGGTCGGTACCCGGTTCCATGTTGCTGTGTCAAAACCGCAGCAAAAGAATTTCCTGATACCACACAGTATAATTGAAAGGGTTTGCCATATTCTATCAATCCCAGGGCGGGGGCCTGAGTCAGACTTTTTAACAAGGCCTGAAATGCACAGAGCCTCTCTGTTGTCCAATCTACTGTCTTTGGGGCGGTGGACAAGGTAGCCTCCCTCAGAATGCCATCATAATATGAACAATCTGGGATCCATTGGCGGCAATATACAATTGCGCCCAAGAATGAGAGCAAAGTTGCTTTGTCTCTTGGAGGACTGAGAGCCTGCAGGGCTGCGGCACGTTTGGGGGATACCAGCCTGGTTCCCTCCTTCAGAATGCATCCCAGGTATTCTACCTGACTTTGACACCATTGTATTTTCCTTTTCGATGCTAGGTGGCCAGACCTGGCCAGGTGATGTAACAGAGATGTGGAATCGACCGCACAATCTTCAGCAGATCGACTGCACAGGAGCAAGTCGTCCACATACTGTATTAGCACCGACCCGCGCTCAGCAGTCCATGACTTAATTGTCTCATTAAGGACCATGGAGAAGGCTGCGGGACTGTCCACATACCCCTGAGGTAATCTTGACCAGGTCAACTGCTTTTTCCCCCCCCATGAGAATGAGAACATGGGCGATACCCCATCATCGATCGGGATGCTAAAATACGCGTTCGCCAGGTCTACTACTGTGTAGCAAAGGGAATCAGCAGGTATTTTCAAAAAGATGAAAGAAATATCTGCCACCAAAGGTGGCAGAGGTATAACCTGCTTGTTCACGGCCCTTAGGTCCTGTACAAGCCTCCATTCCCCATTTGCCTTTTTCACAGGGTAGATTGGTGTATTCCAGGGGCTTATGATGTGTTTCAGAATCCCTTTTGCTATGTAATCATTGATTAATGGTGTGATGCCTTCAATTTTTTCAAGTGGCAGGGGGTACTGCTTGTGATATTGTACTACAGCGTCTGGACGCATTTGTGGTGTGTAGGGTGTACAGTTGATAAAACCCACACTCCCTTTGTTGTCTGCCCATATAGCATGTGTTTCTAGAGTGGGTGGCAATGATGCAAAGAGTCCCCTGAAAGTGTGTCTCTTTGGGGCATGTAAATCACAGAACGGTGAGTTGGCAGTGAGGGAGCCCCCTCTGTCAAATTTAATGGTGATATTCAGTTTTGAGAGTAGGTCCCTCCCCATTAAAGATACTGGGCAATCCACAAGGACAGCAAAACTCTGAGTGCACAGTTCCTGCCCTTCTGGAGTAGCCACGGGCAATGGTGGAGTGATGGGGTGGGTAACTGATGTCCCATTTATACCAATAGAGTTTCCCTCAGTGCAGTGCGGTGTGTCATATATGGCATCATTCAGACTACTGAATGTAGCCCCTGAATCCAGAAGTAGACATATCAGGTGATTGTCTACCCGCAATAGTACCTGTGGAAGACTTTTCCACGATGGATTATAACACACAAGGCTGAGGGACGGGACATACTCTTGGCATCCCTATTGTGGTGTCCGCCGAGCGGATGGCCACTGCATCGGAATGCGTGGGGGTGGTCTGTGAGGTTGAGGCTGGTATTGGGGTTGTGGTGGGGGTGGTTGGGGTTGTGGTGGGGGTGGTTGGGGTTGTGGTGGGTGAGGATACCTGATATCCTGAAAGCGACGGGGGCCGGTGTTAAGATTCCTACCTCTTCCTCTCTGGGCGTTTGTTCTAATTCTGTAGGGACATTGGGACTTCCAGTGCCCCAGTTCCCCACAGTTAAAGCACCCCTGGTCTGGTGGGTAAACCTGGTCTGGGGGATAAGATTGCATTGGTGGATAAGGTTGCATTGTCATTATGTGGGTGGGCGGAGTCCCACCAGTTGGCAGAGTCTGGGTTGGTGTTAAGGAGGGAAAAATACCACCCTTCTGTTCAAATACCCCTGATGTTTCTCGTGACCTAGCATCTTTCATAAATTCATCTGGGGGTTGTTCTGCCCACTTTGGATTAGTGAATTTAAGCAACTGTGTCACCTTCGTATCGCCACCAGCCATAATGGTGGTGGTGAACAATTGGGGGTTGGCGTTATCTACTGCTTTCCACAGACTATATACCCGGGTACAAAATTCATAGAACTTTTCCTTTGGTCCCTGTTTTGCTAGGACAAGTTCCTGAAGTGCAGATGAACCCTTGTATATAGCAGACCAATGATTCCCCATACCTTTCCAGAAAGACACCCAATCTTTATTTTCCTCTATGTGGGCTGTCCATAAGGCCTCTACGGGATGCCCCTCTGGGCTGTCAGGGTCTACTATACTAAGAATCCCTGCTATATCTTCTTTATCCAGGCTTGTCCCTGCACTGTATTTTGCAAGGAAAGCACCAGCCTCCCTAGGGCTTTTCTTTGGGCTGGGGCATAACTCCTTTATTTTTGACAGTGTGCCTAGGGGTAAGGGAATATGGACTTCCGTCTCCCCTATATGCATGAGTGGTGCTTTGAAGGTGGCACCTAGAGTTTCCTGTTCCACCTCCATTTCTCTTTCCTCAGTAGAGGATTCACCCTGCTCCCTTTCCTCCTGTGGGGGTTTCTGGCTTCTGAGTGTGGTGGATGGCTGTGAAATTATCTTTTCTTCAGCTTCCTTAATCCTCCTCGCCTTTTTCTCCAGTTTCCTCTCGTATGCCTCTAAATCTTCCCTTTTCCTCTGTATCCTTTCTTCCTCTTCCTGCTGTCTCTTATTAAATTCTTTCTGTTTCTCCTCCCATTCCTTTTCCCTGGGGCTTAACTTCCTGACTCCTTCCTCTTCTCCCTTTTCCAGGGACATTCCATCCCTTTCTTCCTTAGCTATCACAGAATACTCTCTCATCTCACCATCCCTCTTATCTAGCTCTCTTTTGTAACGTTCTAACTCTTTCTCCCTCTCCTTGAGCTCTTTTAACTTCTCTTCTAATTCCCTTTCCTTCGGATCTAACTTCCTAATTCTCTCTTCTTCTCTCCTACGTATACCTTCTGTCCGGACTTCCTCTTTCCTGTTTCTACTTTCGTTTTCCCATCGTGTAACCTGCGCCTGATCAGCTGCACTATATACCATGGTAGCTAATACTGCTGGATCCAAAGATGGGTACAGCTGAAGACATGGACCCAATGTTCCATCCTCCTGTTTAACCATCACATAAGGGGGGGGGGGTGCTTCGGGTTGCTGAGAAAGGGTGGGTGAATTTACAGGTTTTGGTGTGGGGGCTTTAGTTACATACTCTGTTTTATATTTGGCTAGGCATTTATTCCATATTTTGTAACAATTTTTCATATACTGGATGTCTTCCCATTTCCCAGGTGGGTAGGAGTGCTTGTGTACCTGACACACCTTGCTCACTTCCTTCCACTCATCCTCAGAACAGGGTCCCACTGGCCCTGGGTCATGTATTCCCAGCTGTTGGCACCTGTCTCTGACCTGTGTCCAAAACGGTTCTACCTGTGATCCCGGTAGTGTGTTTTTAACATACTCATAGGGAGATGGATTGGCCATGGTCTGGGTTGCCGCAGAATTCCCCATCTAACAACCTTGGAAGTGTATGACTAGTACAGGGACAGAGATGGAAGCAACCTGTTTGTGCTATAATCTGTTCCCTGACTTGGGAGTAAGTCCCTTGGTCTCTTATGGCAGTGGGGCTGAAATAGCTATGAAGATTAACTCTTAGTACCCGGTGTAGGGTACCCCTCCTTGTGGTGGGATAGACCCCCCTTGCACCAAGCCGGTATGAAAATCCGGTTGGTCTGGTAGTGAGCAGGATCCACGTCCTGTCAACACTAAGGAACAGTAGACCAAAGGTGCAACGTGGGCAGGCGGGCGCTATCTCACTACAGTCAGGCTCCTGTCTTAGGTTGTTCATTTAGTACATATATGTGTAATACAATATCAACAAAATCCCTCTAAATCAATACAGTACTTTACATTCAGTTGTCATACACATATATCATCATACACTTATCTCTAATTCTCTAATACTCTATACACTCTAAATACTTACGGTGTTACCTAGAAGCAAAACAAGCAAGAAAACAAGCAAAATCTTATATATACAGTGGCAAGATAAAGTTACATTATATGAACATGTTATAATAAGTATAATAAGTGCACTTTTCAATATTTTCCCCAAAAATTGGGCGTCCACTAAGCCACTCCTTATACTACGGGCGTATTCTATACTTCCCGAGTTTTAAACACACATATATATATCTACTCAATCCAGTCAGACCAACCTAGTCAGACTACTCAAAAAACCAAAAAAAAAAAAAAAAACCTCTGCGAGCCCTTCTAACCCTCCAAGGGGCTACAGCCCGTTGCGAAGGCACAGTTTATGTAAGTGGGTGGACATACAAGGCTATTTGAACAAGGCAAGCATCAATACCAGTTACCAAAAAATAGGCAAAAAGGTATAAAAAATGTCTTACCTGTTCAAAACACCCCACTCCTGGTACCAAAAACTGTTAGGTGCTTCGTCTTCTCCTTGTGGCCTAGGCTCTTGGATGTGGCTCAGTGGAGGTCCTCGCCGGCGGTTAATCAAAGACACATACACACATAGGTATGCTGGAAATGATTACAATTCTTTATTCTTAGATTCGCTTTTTTATGCTGTCTTTACAAGACTCTGCCCACAATTTTGGGGCCAATCAAAATGATAATACATATTAGCATATTCGGTAATTTCCAAACATTAATACATTAATACATCTTGTGATATCAAAAACTGGTGACCCCTGTTTTTTCAAGTTAATAGGTCAAAACCCTCTGTCATTGTCCACAGCTTCCCTAAAAAAGCCTAATGCCCGACAAAAAGTACAGAAATAAAACCGCAAACAGATGCTTCCTCTGATGAACACAAGAAAAGAGGAAAAACGGTCAGTCTGGTATATTTTAGTAAGATCACAAGACAGCCTGACCTTAATCAAAAATCAAAAATATACTCATATTTTTCTGATTAAACAAGCAACATCTGATTTAAAGCAAAACTCTGAACATATCATAAACAGAGTGAAAATCAACAATTAATCAATAATGAAATGTAATATAGAATCTCCTTACAGTGACTCCCCCATTAAGAGGGCCAAGGGGGTGGCAATTCGGTTCTCAAAAAGGATTAAGTTCGCAATCCTGGAGAGAAGTACAGACCATGAGGGCCGTTACCTCTTTTTGAAAGTGAAGGTGGGTGATAGGGTTTTTACTTTGGATTGTTATTAGGGCAATAGATAATTGCCAATCAAATACTTGTCTCAGGTTTTGACCAGGCTGATGGATTTTGGGGCAGGAGAGGTGATACTGGCGGGAGATCTCAATTTTTGCCTAGATCCAGCATTGGGCAGTACTTCTGGATTACAGGGAGTAAGTAGGAAACTCCTAAAAAAAAAAAAAAAAATAGGACAGAAACTGCATAGTTGCCAAATGCTTGGAGAGTTCTGCATGCAAAGGACATGGACTATACTTTCTTTTCTCCAGTTCATGGGTCTTATTCAAGGCTCGATTACTTCATGGTGGATCACAGACTATTAGATTTTGTCAAGGAGACGAGGATCGGAATCACCACGCTCTCCGACCATGCCCCAGTTCTAATGAAGGTGGGGTTACCGGGATTCAGGAGGCCCCCATATTCATGGCAGTTGGATGAGAAGCTTCTCGATAATCCTATCATTAGTAGTAAAATTCAGGAGGAAATTGATGGGTTTTTCTTGATAAACGATAATGGAGAGTTTTCAGGATCAGTCCTGTGGGAGGTGTTCAAAGCTTATTTAAGGGGCATTTTGATCTCAATAGGGGCCAATGAGAAAAAAGAAAGCTCAAAAGGGAAATCAGAACTCTTGGATAATTGCATAAGGCCGCTAATGGTGATCAAAATCGGCTCCTACACCAACTAATGATTAAAAGAGAAGAACTAAAAGACTTAATGGAGATTGAATCTAAGCATATCTTGAACAAAAATCTTAGAGATTTAGATGGAGTAATAAGGTGGGGAAACTTCTGGCAACAACTTTGAAACGGAAAGGAGGGACCAACTTTATAGACAAGATCCAAAATTAAAAGGGGATATTAAAACACACCTCCAGAGATATAGCTGAAGAATTTAGGAGTTACTACGCATCTCTTTATAAGAGAAGAGAAGATGGATGAGTTTATTAGGGAGGCAGGTTTACCATCCCTTTCGGATAGCGACGCAAAAGAACTCGACGGTCCGATTACTGTAGAAGAGATTGAGAGGGCCGTTAAAGCATCTCCCTCCGGTAAGAGTCCAGGGCCAGACGGCTTCACAGCCTATTTCTATAAAAAATTTGGGAAGTCCTTAATCCCCAAGCTTTGTCAGGTCTGGAATGGAATAGGGGGTCAGGAGGAGCTCTGTGACGGGGCACTGACTGCGTCAGTAACATTAATACCAAAGGAAGGGTAAGATTGCTCGCTGTGTTCGAGCTATAGGCCGATAGCCTTGCTGAACACAGCTATTAAATTATACGCCAAGGTTTTGGCCAGCGGATTAAAGGATAAAATGCCACACTGGATCCACCCTGACCAGACAGACTTCATACCAGGGAGAGAGGGGAGGGACAATGGCGTTAGGACGCTCCTGGTTATGGATGCGATGAAAGCAAAGGGAACCCCCGGTCTACTTCTGTCGCTAGACGCAGAGAAAGCCTTCGACAGAGTAGACTGGGGTTTCATGTTGAGAACATTGAGGGCAGTCGGCTTGGGTGGCACCATGGTGAATTAGATCAAAGCCTTGTATAAATCTCCCTCGGCATTTGTCAGGGTGAATGGTACCCCATCGGCGGAGTTCAAAATGGAAAATGGGACTAGGCAGGGCTGCCCCCTGTCCCCCCTTCTGTTGTTTTGACCCTAGAACCTTTACTAGCCTCGATCCGTAAGAACCCGGATATAAGCAGTTGTGTAGTGGAGAGAGACGAACATAAGCTCTCGGCTTTTGCCGACGATATATTGTTTTATATCGTGAAACCGAGGATTTCGCTACCCAATCTCCTGGCCATTTTGAGGAGATACAGAGAGCTATCAAATTATAAGGTTAACCTTACTAAATCAGTAGTTCTAAATATTAACATCGATAGACCAGAAGTATCCAAACTTAACCTCCCTGGCGGTATGATTATTTCGGATTTTAGGTGCTGAAAGCGGTACAATTATTTGCATGGAAATTTGGCGTTTTATATTGTAGGTCTGTAATTCTTAACAATAACACACTTAAATCTGTCCAAACAAGACTCTAGTAGATATCCCGGGTATGATAAAGTTTGAAACACAAAAACATAAATTATAATATAATAAATAAAAAATAATAATTAAAAAAAATAAAAATAAATAGTAATAAAATAAATTTCCCCACGATTCACTATCGCTCAATTCTGCAAGTGTTCTAATTTACTATTGCTGTTTTCTAGCTGGTCTAAAGCCACTTTTGACGTAAAGGGACACTTTTTGGTTGCTATGGACAATCTCCAGTTTCCAGGCAGAAAGAACAGTATATATCACATAAAACTGCATGCAGGGCATGGGCCAAAGCACTGGGGACAAAAGGGATGTGAAATCATTTCATACAGTACTGTAATCTGTAAGATTACAGTACTATATGTTATGATTTTTACTTTTTTTTTTTCATTTGCCGCCAGGCTCCGCCCCGTGCGTCGCAACGCTCGCAGGAAACGGGGCCTGGCAAGGAGAGGCTTCGGAGGAGGACGGAGCCCACGGACACTGCTGGGGACATCACAGGATCCCGGGGACAAGGTAAGTTAGGATCCTGCAATGTAATCCCGAGTGTGGCTCGGGGTTACCGCTAATGGTCCTGAATTTTAACCCCGAGCCACACTCGGGAAAACCGCCAGGGAGGCTACGGAAACATTCCATTTCCCTTGGAGTAAAAAAATAAGTTACTTGGGAGTTACTCTTGCAAATTCTTTAAGGAAAATGTACCTTTTCAACTATATCCCACTCCTTGACGTGATCAAACAGGAAATAAAAAAAGGTATGCACCTTCCGATCTCATGGATCCGACGAGTAAATACGGTCAAAATGTCTTTAGCCCCGAAGATCCTGTATATAATGCAGTTACTCCTGATCCTGCTGGCACAAACCTTTTTTAGAGTATTGAATAATATTATCACTAGATTTATTTGGAAAAATAAAAAGCCACGGATCGCCTATAAGGTCCTGAGTAGGGATAAAGCCCAGGGTGGTTTGGCACTTCCATATTTTAAAAAATACCACAGAGCGATATTATTAGCACGGGTGTTAGATTGGGGAAAGGATCCGATTGATAAAAGATGGGTAAACCTAGAAAAAGATTTGAGTAACGCAAAACTACACCATTTAATTTGGAATCCCCCACATTTTAGGAAGTTAGGTCCTAACGCACACAGCATAACACAATACACTTTAAAGATGTGGGACCAGTTACATAAACAAAAAGCATGGGAGTTTAATTCACCATTTATTTATTTAAAAGATAATGAGTTTTTTTCCGCCAGGGTTGAGGGAAGTGGGAGGAAATTGTATAAAAAAGATTGACACACAATTAATAAATATTATGAGCAATGGTAAAATAGTCACTTTACAGGAGCTAGACCTACACCAGGACCTAATGAAAATAGACACATGGCGATTATAATCATTTTTATTAATTTTTATTAACTTTTTATTAAAAGTCTCCCAGGTCCTATTAGAGACAAGACGAACCTTAGGCCAGTAGAGAAGCTGTTCCTAAAGAACAGAGTATTTAGGAAAATAAAAGAATTATACAAAATATTGCAGGATGTGGGTAAAGTAGAGAAACCAGCATACTGCAATAAGTGGGAATCCGAATTGGGAGTTGCATCTAGCGGAGTGACTTGGGAGGCCATCTTCAACGCAACACATAAGTCAGCAATAGATATGAGAATGATAGAAACAAATTTTAAATGTCTTGCCAGATGGTACATGACGCCAGACAGAACAAATAAGCTCCAACCGGAATTATCCGGAAACTGCTGGAGGGGATGCCCCGCCAGAGGAACAATGGCCCACCTCTGGTGGGAGTGCCCAATTATTAAAATATTCTGGCAGGAGGTGCTTAAGATCATACAGGAGATAACGGGTGTTGAAATTAAGGAGGACCCTTGGGTGGTATTGTTCCACGGGATTGAGGGCCTTAGGAGTAGGTATAATGTCTCTCCAACCCCGATACTTCTAAACTCCGCAAAAAGTTTAATTCCAAAAAAATGGCAAGAGGCCGAGGGCCCAAGCATTCGAGATTGGTTAGTAAGGGTTAATGAAACCTACATTCTAGAGGTGAGCGAGGTTGAAGAATCTGAAGCAAGAGATAGAGACTGACCTGGATAGAGATAAGTGGGCGAAGTGGTTTATCTTTAAAAAAACAGGGAGATTCGCTGAGAAGTTTTTGTAATGTATGCACATGTGTCTGGTAGCAAGTCTGCAGGTTGAGGGGGGTGGGGGATGGTGGGGGTGGGATTTCATGTAGTATTTCATGGGCCAGCGCTAATTAGGGGAATTACAATTTTTTGTTAAAATCAATTACGATTTCTTATAACAGACAAAATATAAAAAGTCAAATATACGCTACCATGATGTGACAAGAATGAGATGGGATAATAAAATGAGCCAAATGGTGATTAAAATCCTCTCAACGATATCGCTGAAGTAAAAGAAAAAAAAAAAGGAAGCTGAGTTTAGAGGCATTTCAAGCGCCAGATGCTTCTAAACGCGGTAACTCTCATGTAGCCATGTTTTGTTTACAGGCGTTTTTAATTTTTGGCTATTTTGAAAAATTTTTTTTTTCTAAACGCGGCAGGACAGACATGGGTTACTATCTGTCAAGTTAAATCGTTCTGGAGAGGTTGTAAAGACATCCGTGTACATGAAGCCTTATCCTGAAACAGCCAGTGTACTCGATATTTGCTGTGATCTGAGCCATTATTCTACACCTCACATCACAGGCTCCAGTGAATAGAGCCCATCTGAGTGTCTCTGTACCTTGTGATTGTGGGTAATGACCAATCAGAGCAAAAATTTTGAACAGTGTCACTGTTTACATTTTGTGAGCCCGTCCCTTCATTTCACAATGGAAGAAGGAGGAGCTCATGCATGATCATTCCTTCGTCCGGATGGTGCTTAGCAGTGGTCTCAGGGTAGGTGGGTTGTGATTATAGAACCTCAGTTTTGTTATGTTATGTTATTTTTTTTAAATTTTTTTTACTTACCTAGTCTCCATCCTGCCATCGTAAGTAACCTGTACATTAACCCCTTCACCTAAGCTTTGCTCGATGTATGGCCTGTATGCACTGTACCTAGTACACCGCTACCAACTTCATGTTTTACCCACCTCAATTACCAGAAGGTTTTTTAGCCTTTTCAAAAAATTATGGCAAAGCGTGAGATCACCTTGGGACATCCACTTTTCTAAAAAGGGGTCATTTTGGGGGGGGGTTATGTCCTGGCATTTTTATTTTAACAGAAAATAAGGGAATTTCTTATCTTTTTTTTTTTTTTTTTTTTAGTTAAAAAAAAAATAAAACCCAGTGGTTACTAAAAACCATCAACAATTACTTTGAGTACAATGTTGTATGAGTGAGTAATTGTCAGTCAAACTATCACAGCACTAAAAACTGAAAAATTGCGTGGCAGTAAAGGGATATTACAGGCTGGTACTGTGATTGCAAGTTCACTTGCAGTATATCTATTTCTATAATCCTTTGGGCTTTAAGAGACAAACATTAAGGGCCCATTCACACCATAACACATTGCACTAAGAGTGACTAATTTCCTAATCTTTAAAGTCCACCAAAAAATGAAAAATGCAAATGGAGCTCAACAGCGTTAAACTGAAATAAATCCGTTTTCTTCACCTAGACTGGTAGTCCAGATATCTAATACAGTGAAGTGTGGACCTCGCTCTTTCATCTTTCTGCTTAGCCTGGGGGTCTCTGTAATCATTTGCTAGTCTCCTAATATCATTGATTTATGTGTGTAAAACTACCACATATATTTAATACTTTTGTTTTTAGAAAGAAAACATCTCCTCTAAAGAATGAAAGAATCCTCCTACGTTTTATGAACTGCCAAGATAAGGATTTTCTCTTTCATGTCCTCAAACCAAATTAAATTGGTTCTTGCGGAAAGCAAAAATGACATTCTGGCAAAAGTATGAACTTTTATTCATCAAACACACGTTATCTTTTCAGGTTTTTAGGAGTCATGCCTGCCTACAGCACAGAGGTCTCTGTAATCATTTGCTAGTCTCCTAATATCATTGATTTCTGTGTGTAAAACTACCACCCTGTGCCTACGTGGGTTTCCTCCGGGTACTCCGGTTTCCTCCCACACTCCCAGACATGCTGGTAGGTTAATTGGATCCTGTCTAAATTGTCCCTAGTGTGTATGAATGTGAATTAGGGACCATAGATTGTAAGCTCCTTGAGGGTAGGGACTGATGTGAATGTACAATGTATATGTAAAGCGCTGCGTAAATTGACGGTGCTATATAAGTACCTGAAATAAATAAATAAAATACCACCTATATTTAATACTTTTGTTTTTAGAAAGAAAACATCTCCTCTAAAGAATGAAAGAATCCTCCTACGTTTTATGAACTGCCAGGATAAGGATTTTCTCTTTCATGTCCTCAAACCAAATTAAATTGGTTCTTGCGGAAAGCAAAAATGACATTTGCCAAAAGGTATGAACTTTGATTAATCTAACACACGTTATCTTTTCAGGTTTTTAGGAGTCATGCCTGCCTACAGCACAGAGGACGATGCCCTTACAACCAAGATAGTAACATTTTATGAGAATAAAACCGCGTCTGACGTTCCATCTCACCAGGCAACTGTTCTGTTATTTGAACCATCAAATGGCAGTTTGAAGGCAGTAAGTATAATGCATTTACTTGCACCATTAATTGTATATAGCAATGGCTTTTATATCATTTTTATATTGGAAAATTCCAGTAGGGGGAGCTGTAACCATTCTTTTTGAAGGGCTTTTGCCAGTTTGAGTTTGATATGCATTACTAGAAGGTTGCTCGATTAGGAACTAGTTAAACTCTGTGCGTAATGCGTTGTTTTTCTTTCTTTCGGTGCCATGCTGGCATACCTAAAAGTAATAAAGGGAAGAAACTGCTTATCTTGCTTGGCAGATTATTTCTGATTTTCAGATTCACACTAGATCATGTCATTGTTAAATAATGTGCAACAATAACTTACAAAAATTTGGATTGCAGAAATGTTAACTACTTGTCTAAGTCATAAATAAAGGTCTTTATAAAGAATATGTTTGGCTCAAAGAAGCAGCTATTTTGTAGAATGTGTCCATTTACTAGGATTAACAGGAGTCTGAGTTAGGGCTCCTTTACACTTGTTTGTGTGTGGGGGGGTAAAAATAGGTGGTTGAGCCTTGTTTTTACTGCATCCCACCCTACTGTCCCCTTTAAAGCAGAACTTAATTCAAAAAGTGAAGTATCGCTGTTGTGACAAAGGGCTTTATAATAAATATGGTGCTGCGCTAATCCAAAATTAATGAAAGTCGTAATGTGACACTTACAATCACGGTGAGTATAAGACTACCCTTGTGGGGGTGTGAAGTGCACTGAAAGTGAATTTGCTGATATGTAAAGAAAAGCAAAGTGCAGGGTGCAGTGGGGTGTATATACTCTCTATAGTAATAAATCAATATCTCTTAATCAGCTAGTGCACAGAAACTAAAAAAATGATACATCCAATATAGTAATTAATACCAATCATGCAGTGTGAACCAGTGATAAGCCGTGTGTTTTTTTAAACATGTGAACATTAAAAAATAATACACTCAGTATAACGATAATAAATAAATAAAACGTCCAGTGTGAGCCAGTATTGTGCTGCACGTCCGAGCAAGTCTTGGAACGTATTAACCAATTTAAAGTGGCCAGTGCAAACAAAGCCAGTGCTTAAGAATAGGGTAACACGAAAAATTACAAACAATCACAAAGTGACATGTGCAATAAAAACAGTGACTTCAATAGCTTATCAGTCCGTATAGTGCCACTCGGTGAATCAACGCATATAGCAAGATATCTCCATAGACCAATCAATCTGGTAGATGGAAGCCATGGAATGTGTAGACCAGAAAGGAATAATGGATCTTCTTCATGCAAAAATCCTACACCAGTAAGCAGTGGCCCCTTAACTCATTATACTGAGGTTACAGCATAAATCAAAAGCCGCTGGTACCGGCTCCTTTAAGAGTGAGTCTTGGATCCTAAACACGATCTTCATATGCCTTAAAACCCTCAGGAGGCGACGCGGCCATAAAAAAAGAAAAGAGGATGCCACATAGTGCAGTAGTTTGAACGAAAATCAATTTATTAAAACAAGCGGTACTCACATAGCGTAAGACAAAGATCGCAAAACTCCACGACTCGTGACATATATATATATATATATACACACTCGAGTATAAGTCGAGGCCCCTAATTTACCACAAAAAACTGGGAAAAATGTATTGACCCGAGTATAAGACGAGGGTGAGAAATGCAGAGGGTCAACAATGCCCATCTGCAGCTGCCTGTGTCCTGTACATGTGTGTCATGTGTCCTGTGTCCTGTGCAGCCTCCCTGTGGCGATCTCCATCCTCCCTGTGGCGAGCTCCATCCTCAAGCGGCGGCCGGCGTGTGATGATAGTGTTCGGCGGCCATTCCACAGTTCAAAAGCCGCGCCTCCTCCTCCTCGTCTGTGATAGGCTGACCGCTGACTGCCTATCATGGACATTCTCTTATTCTCATACCACGGACGAGGATGAGAGAATGTCCGTGATAGGCTGTATACTGACAGCTGTTCAGCCTATTACATACGAGCAAGAGGCGGCTTTTTAAAGCTGGAACAGCCGCCGAACACTATCATCACACGCCAGCCGCCTGTCTGCCAGACGCTGATCATGCAGACAGACGGCAGTGACTCGAGTATAAGTCGAAGGGACACTTTCAGCCCAAAAAAGGGCTGAAAAATTCGACTTATACTCGAGTATATATATATATATATATATATATATATATATATATATATATATATATATATATAATTATAATATAATTTTTTTTTTTTCTTTTACTGGTAATGGCTGCAATTTTTAGCAGGACTGCGACATTGTGGCACAAAAATCTGACCCTAAGTGACACTTTTTGGGGACCAGTGACACCAATACAGTGGTCAATGCTAAAAAAATATGCACTTATCAATATATAAATGACACTGTCTGGGAAGGGGTTAACTGTGTTCCCTGGGTGTGTTCTAACTGTGGGGGATGGGCTCACTGGGACAACACAGAGGCTGTTCCTCGTAATCAGGAAAAGCAATGTCTTAGCGTTGTCCCCGTTCTGCCCCTCTGTACAGCGATCGCAGGTGGCTGGCTGACATCGAGTCCCCCGGCATGCGGCAGGCGCACGCCCACACTCTCATCCATGGACCGATGTACATGTATGTCGGTTTGCTCAACCGAGCCCGCCTTGTGGCAGTATGTTTGTTTGCAGAAGGCGGTAAGCAAGTGGTTAACTAACTTTGCTACAATAGCAGCTATAATAGTAGGTCCACTTATCTCCCCAGGGCTTGCAATCCCATCATGGTGAAATTGAATGAAGAGGCAGAGAGAGCTTTTCAGGAGCTGAAGGCAGCATTGTGAAGGGGACCGGTGGCAACCACCCCTAACTTTAGCTGAGAACTTCTTGTGCAAACAGATGCATCTAGTGTTGGTCTGGGAGCAGTCTTTTGCCAGGAAAATAATGGGAACATCAAGTGGCATACTTCCTGAAGGTAACCCCTGCAGATGAGAACTGTTTAAGAGAGTCTGGTGGACCCTAGAGTCCTTGAGGTATTACGTTTTGGGAAGACTGTTAAGACTGATTACAGACCATTCTGATCCACAGTTGATGGCTTAGAACAAAGGGAGCAATGCACGTTGATCCCGTCGGATGGGAGGCCCGCGCTCGTGTGGGAAAACCCTCTTTTGAAAAGAGGGAGGGGGGCTGCGATGTGATGGAAGGGATGGGGATTAGCGCAGCATTGGCATCCTGCAACGTCCAGCGCGGGAGTATGTTTAAAAGCTCCAATTTTGCTGGCTGCAGATGTTGGAGGGACACGAGAGCAAAAAGGGGCATGTAAGAGGTTGGTGACACAAGCATTCCCTTGGCACATTTACTAAAAGCATCAGGTCACTGAGTTGTTTCTGGCTCTGCAAGACTTACATTTTTTGTAGAACGCGGGCCAAGTACACAATAGGGGGATACTGATGACTATCATGCATCCACTCTGTATCTTAATAAAATGCGCTCCTTCCTACAGGTTAGAGCAAAGGGGATGGGTATGCGAGGCACTGACTGGCAGGGTTGTAGGTGGTATATAGCGATCACCTAGGTTTCTCACGTACACCTGGTGAGAGGCTCCAGGGTTTGCTATGAAGGTAACAAACCTTGGTGGCTGGTCACATCCTAGGATGTTCTGGTTTGGGTCCTTTAGGCCTGGTTCATACAATTGCTATTTCAGCTGCATCTTGAGCTGCACAGAATTCCATGAAAATGGTAATCTCATTGTTTTTAATGGTGTCTTTTTAAAAGTGCTGCCCCTACGTACTCCGTTGAAATCCTCCCTTACCAAAGTAGCGACCAACAGACCGTCTACAGGCTTTTGATGTCAGATCCTGTACATGACATATCAGCTCCTATGTGGGAATCCTGATGCAAACCAGCTCATGGATGTCACTGTCGTGAATTCTCATTCACCCAAAATGTGTTTAACAAAGCCCAGAAAAGCGTATCCATAGTGTAGTAAATTTTATTAACCACTTGAGCTCTCACACCTGTTTACCCATTATGGACCAGAGCAATTTTCAAATTTCTGTTTGAGCCTGTTTGGCGATAATTTTCTCATTACTTACGATAATGGCGTAATATATACATTGTCTTTTTAAGGACAAACAAGGCTTTCTTTTTGTGAATCTTGTCCTGCACTAATTTTTATTTTTTTTTTTTTATTTTTTTTTGTAATCCTTTTAGACAAACGTAATAAAACTAAACCAAAGGCAATTTTTTCTTTTTTTTTGAGTCGTATTTAAACATAAATCGTGTTACTGCAAACTAAAAAAATTTAGCATTCTATTCTGTAATTTGTCCCGTTTAAAACACTAAAATTACGATTTTGGTACAAAGCATTGCAAAGTTTTTTACAAATGAAGTAAAGTGGCCTGTACGTAATTTCGTGCAATAGCCAATAGGGGGCATGCACTGCTGGAGGTGGAGGTCTGAATGGACAGAAGAGCCAATCGGCGATTGTTTACGAACGGCAGTCTGACAGGGGAGAAGATCGAGCTTTTGCACTCCTGTTAAGCAGGAACACAAATCTGTCTTCACCCAGTCAGAACAACACCCACACAGTTAGCAAGCACCCCCTAGGGACACATTTAACCCTTTGCTTGCCCCTGAGGTTAACCCCTTCCATGCCAGTGTCATTAGTGCATATTTTTAGCGCTGAACACTGTCACTGGTCCCCAAAAAAGTGTCAAAAGTGTCAGGTGTCCGATTTGTCTGCCGTAATGTCACAGTCCCACTAAAAAATTGCCATTACTAGTAATAAATAAAAATATCCCATAGTTTGTAGACGCGATAACTTTTGCGCAAACCAATCAAAGTTCATCCCTTTGATCTGTAGATAAAAAACACAAAGATTCAAATGATAAAATGTTTCAATGTAACTTTTTGTATTCATCGCTGAGCAATGTTGTGTTGATAAGCATTGGCAGAGTTTTTTTATTTTTTTCCTTGCCGCGAACGTGTTGGCGCATTTCGTTAGCCAATGACAGCTAACTTCCTCAGAGCAAGGAGGAGCTAAAGAAGCTGGCTTAACCGGTTCCGGACCATCCGCCTTTTTAACTGCGGCGGGTTGGTCCGGCTGCGCGAGATCACGTTACTATATGTGATGCGGCAGGCTGGGGTCCCCGACGATCGGATTCGATCAGGAGCTGATCAATCCCCAGGCCCAGGCCAATGATATCTGGCCTCAACCTGGTGATCGCTCCTGATGAATTATATCCTTCCCCTGTCTGTGTAACTGTAAACACTGACAGGAAGTGATGTCATCTCTCCTCGTGTCAGTCTTTTCGTTCCAGACCGAGAGGAGAGAGCATCAAACAGTAAGTTGCACAACATTACACTGACACCAAGTCACATAGGCACACAATTCACCCCCCAATCACCCCCCAGTTAACCCCTTCACCACCTGTCCGTGTGTCATCCAGTACAGCAATCAGATTTTTTTTTTTTTTGATCGCTGTACTAGTGTCATTAGTGACAAAAATCAGTGTTGGGGTAATTAGTCTTAGGCTCAGATAGGTCCAGGGACCCCCCCCCTAACCTCCCCAATAAAGGTTTAACCCCTTGATTACCCCCTGTCACCTGTGATCACAGTATAAATGTCACAGGTGACGCAGAATGTATTTTGGGGTGTGATTCCACATATAACAATGCCATGTGTGAGCAATTCGTCATTTTTCAATCACTTGTGACAAAAAAATAAAATATTCAATTGGCTCAACATGCCTCTCAGCAATTTCCTTGGGGTGTCTACTTTCCAAAATGGGGTCATTTGGGGGGGTTTGTACTGCCCTGCCATTTTAGCACCTCATGAAATGACATAAACGAAAAGCTGTGTAAATTCCATAAAATGTACCCAAGTTTGTAGACACTATAACTTTTGCGCAACCAATAAATATACGCTTATTGACTTTTTTTTAAACCAAAGACATGTGGCTGAATACATTTTGGCCTAAATGTATGACTAAAATTGAGTTTATTAATTTTTTTTTATAACAAAAAGTAGAAAATATAATTTCTTTTCAAAATTTTAGGTCTTTTTTTCGTTTATATCGCAAAAAAATAAAAATCGCAGAGGCAATCAAATACCATCAAAAGAAAGCTCTATTTGTGGAAAAAAAAGGACGCAAGTTTTGTTTGGGTACAACATTGCATGACAGCGCAATTACCAGTTAAAGCGACGCAGTGACGAATTGTAAAAAGTCCTCCGGTCAGAAAAAATATGACGATCGCCCTCTGTCGTTACATTTCGCACAGTCCCATGGGAGTGACCCAAAGGGGTTAAAAGTCAAGGGTATCTGTGCTTAATCTGCCTATGAGAAGAGGCGATTTTGACACAGTACTTTTACAAAAAGAAAAAATGTGGATATACTATTTGGATTCTTTATTTCCACAAGGCCTCAACAATGAATGCAACTTGCAACCGTTTTTGGAAAAATAATTCTAAATTTAATAGATGCATTTGATGGGGATCACTCACTATATTTTGCTTATTGTAATCTTTTATTTTTACTTTCATCTCTTTACCCCTTTACTTCCCATCCTGCTTTAAACACGAGCCAAATGTACTCAAAGATCTGCTAATTTGCTTTCTTGTGCTGAAAGTTGAATGGAAGTGAGTGTGTAGATGACATCTAGTGGCTGAAGCAAGGCTTTGCAGTCATGTACTTGGCATCTTTAGCTCCTCTTTGCTCTGAGGAAGTTAGCTGTCATTGGCTAATGAAACGTGTCAGCACATTCATGACGATGGAGGGGTCGTATCGCAAGCCCGAACAGCATACCGAGGCACTGGCGAAGGAACAGCCGGAAGCCTCCTGGAGGCGGGGATGGTATCTGATCCTGTTTATGGACGAGCTCTCTGAGATAACCCGGTGACTCAGAGCGGCGCTCAGACCGGAAGTGATGGGTGGAAGTACGAGGAGACAGGTGTATGGGTGAGAGTATCTTCTATTGCTACCGTTCATATGAACCTGCTTATCAGCTGTGGACTGACAACTTCAACTCCCCCTGCTTTGATCCTCCCTCCCCATCCTCCATCAGATGGATCAGTGAACTTCCCAAAGAATATATCACTTAAGAAGTTTTACCCCCGCAGCCTTTACCTATGCCTCTTGTAGGTAAATGAGAGCCCCTAGTCCAAAGTACCTCTGAACTCTGGACTGTGAATTTTGGATTAAGGATTTAGGGTGGCCCATGCAATACCTACCATCCACATTTCAATCAGCTGATAGCTGTATATCCTCTATGGGCCAGCTACAATTTACTGCTGAAGTAGGATGGTAGTACATGCAGTTTATTGTAAGCCAATACTTCAACTAATCCTTAGGCTGCATTCACACCTGAGCGTAGCGTTTTTGAGTGTTTCTTCCGGCATTTTGTCACGCATTTTTTCGGGCATACTTGCACGTTTCCATGCAGCGTTGTCCGGCGTTTTTAAGCTTTGCCATTTTTTTTTATTAGCCAATAGGAAAAATGATCATCTGCTTCATCATTTGTTGCTATATTGTTAGATTTTGTCATCTGCTTCCTGTTCCAAAAACGCCCAAATCTGCCCGATTTGCGCGACAAACAAGGGTCCAGAACTTGTTTGAGCTTCAGGCGTAGGGCTTCAGGTGACTTGGAGTGGAGATGTGAACCATCTCCATAGAGAATAATGGATTTTTCCCCTCAAGTCAGGGCTTGGAATCTAGGAGCCAGCTAAAAAAGTTAGGAGCCAGGTTTTTTTTTTTTTTTTTTTTAAACGACCGACAAAGCTTTATTTTCAATATAAAAATTAACCAATCTTAAATTTACACAGAGACGACTAGAACGAATGTGACTGCTTTTATTTCCTGCCATGCAGGTACACAAAACCACCATATTCTCGCTAAGGATCCAATCAGGTCCACCTGAAAAACTGACAGGCGAACCTGATCAGACAGCCCGTGTGAAAGGGGCCAAGCAGGGAGATGACAAATAATAAATTCATTTTAATGAACCACTTCCTTCCCGCAGGACGACTATATACGTCCTGTCTTTGAAGAGAAATACCGTTGTTATGGTAGCAGCTAGCTACCATAACCCCGGTATCTTCTTCAAGAGCTGGCGGTTCTCTTTCAGATAAAAGTGGTCTCTGCAGCAGATTTGCAGCTAGATCACTTTTATCGGCGGCAGGAGAGGGCCCCCCCTACCGCCGCGCTCCGGTGCCCTTCACCGCTTACCGTGGCCGTCGGTAACGGCGGAGGCGATCCGGATCTGTCCCTGGCCTGACATGGAGACGAGTGAGAGGAAGATGGCCCCGCCCATCTCCAAGTCATTGCAGGGCGGAAGCGACGTCAAATCGTCACTTCCACCCATAGCTCTTAAAGGGACATTTTATTATTTTTTTTTTTTCAAATGACAATTTAAAAAATTTTTTTTTTTAATGCATTTTAGTGTAAATATGAGATCCGAGGTCTTTTTGACCCCAGATCTCATATTTAAGAGGTCCTGTCATGTTTTTTTTCTATTACAAGGGATTTTTACATTCCTTGTAATAGGAATAAAAGTGACTTTTTTTTTCTTATTTTAACTTTTTTTTTCACTGTTCTTTAAAAAAAAAAAAAAAAAAAAAAAAAAAAAGTCACTTTTATTCCTATTACAAGGGATGGGGCACATTTACATTTTTTTTTTCTTATTTTAACTTTTTTTTTCACTGTTCTTTAAAAAAAAAAAAAAAAAAAAAAAAATGTAAATGTGCCCCATCCCTTGTAATAGAAATAAAAGTGACACCATTTTTTTTTTTTTAAACAGTGTAAAAATAAAAAGTAAAATATATAAGAAAAAAAAAAAAATTTTTTTAAACGCGCCCCGTCCCGCCGAGCTAGCTTGCAGAAGCAAAACGCATATGTGAGTAGCGCCCGCATATGAAAGCGGTGTTCAAACCACACGTGAGGTATCACCACGATCGTTAAAGCGAGAGCAATAATCCTAGTCCTGGACCTCCTCTGTAACTCAAAACATGCAACCTGTAGAATTTTTTTAAACGTCGCCTATGGAGATTTTAAAGGGTAAAAGTTTGTCGCCATTCCACGAGCGGGCGCAATTTTGAAGCGTGACATGTTGGGAATCAATTTACTCGGCGTAACAATATATTTCACAATATAAAAAAAATTGGGCTAACTTTACTGTTTTCTTATTTTTTAATTAAAAAAAGTATTTTTTCCCAAAAAAGTGCGCTTGTAAGTCCGCTGCGCAAATACGGTGTGACAGAAAGTATTGCAATGACCGCCATTTTATTCTCTAGGGTGTTAGAATAAAAAATATGTATAATGTTTGGGGGTTCTAAGTAAAGGGAAGGAGATGAGCGGGCAGTGAAAACAGGTAGGGGAAGCTCCATTAGCATTGGTGGATGTCTTGTCATACCAACGGCCACCACCAGAGGGCGCCCGATTGCAGAAGGAACCATAGGACTGCAGTAGGCCGCAAAGTCGGGGCCTCAATTACCGGCGCGGCCCAACGCGATCGCCTGGAGGGGGGGGTGTCGAACGGACACAGGACACCCCAGCTGTGCCGCCCCAGGCGCCAGGTCGCTAATTCTAGTCGCAAATGCGACCTGGCACCCGGGGTTTGTCAAGCCCTGCCTCAAGTGTTTTGTAGCTTCAGGCTTCAAGCTACAAAACACTCAGGTGTGAATGGGCTCTTAAAGCTGTTTTTCCGGTTGATTGTATAGATGTATGCGCAGCTGCGATTCCCCCCCCTTTTTTTTTTTTTTTTTTTTAATGACAACGTTGTCTTTTTAATTACCCTGGAATGTATTATTACTCAGATCATTATTTTTGCTGTATTTGATACTATGGTGTGTTTTGTTTCTACAATAAAATTTTAATTAAATCAACCGTAGTGTCCAGTCACTGTGACCCTCTTGAAAGGCCTCTTCCTACCTCTTTTCAGAGTGTCGGTACTAGTGCCACTTTACCTTCTGGTGAACTGGCGAGCAACAGCGGCCTAGTACACCCTGGTCATAGACAAACCAGCACTGCAGTAACGCTTGGTGACGTGAGTCCTATAAGTGCAGTTCAAGCTGGAGCGGTGGCTGATTGGCAGCCCACAGATTCTGCAGTGCCTGTACATTCTCCATTCACTGGCCATCCCAGAATTCAAGTGAAAACCACAGATTTAACACCCCTTGTTTTTTTTGTTTTTTTTTAAATAAATTATTTTTCACTGAAGATCTGTACGGATCTATTGTGGACCAAAGCTATTTTTTTGCCAATTAATTTATCGCCGCAAACCCAAATTTGACCCTTGCCATACAATTTGCATGGAAACCTATCATGGTTTCCAAGTTTAAAACTTTTTTGGGCCTATGCCTCAACATGGGCATTACTAAAAAGAATGAGGTGGGGTCATATTGGTCCACTGACCCAATTCATCATATGCCAGTGTTTTCTGCTCCGAGGCCAGGACTAGATACAAGCAAATCTTGCGGTTTATGCACTTCAACGACAGTGAACTCTGTCCTAGAGTGACCCTGAATGATTGGCTCCACAAAATTAGGCCCCCGGTAACATGGGCATTACAAAAAAGAATGGGCTGGGGTCATACTGGTCCACTGACCCAATTCATCATATATGCCTGTGTTCTCTGTTGCCATGGCCAGGACTAGATACAGTTATGCTCATAAGTTTACGTACCCTGGCAGAATTTATGATTTCCTGGCCATTTTTCAGAGAATATGAATGATGACACACACTTTTCTTTCACTCACTCATAGTTGGTGCTTGGCTGAAGTCATTTATTGTCAACTGTGTTAACGCTTTTTAAATAATCACAACAGATACTACCCAAATGACCCTGATCAAAAGTTTACATACCCCAGTTCTTAATACCGCGTGTTGCCCCCTTTAGCATCAATGACAGCTTGAAAACTTTTGTGGTATTTGTGGATGAGGCTCTTTATCTTCTCAGATGGTAAAGCTGCCCATTCCTCTTGGCAAAAAGCCTCCAGTTCCTGTAAATTCTTGGGCTGTCTTGCATGAACTGCACATTTGAGATCTCACCAGAGTGGCTCAATGTCATTGAGGTCAGGAGACTGAGATGAATAATTAAACAAAAATGTGTAGCGCTAAATAGCACGATGCCTTAAAACTGGTACGTATAAAAGGCCTGTACTTAAAGTATGGTGTATAAATAAACATACATGCAAAGTATGACTACATAAAAGATCCAAAAAATCAAAATAAAACAGTCTATACGTTGGAATTAAGAGGGTTAATATCCAAAAACGTGAAGTGAGGAGCGCCTTCACCAACATATAGCAGTTCAAAAATTAACGTTCTCTGGTAATATTAAAAAGTTTCATCAATGCATGGAATAGTCCATCTGGAAACCAAACTCCAATCAAACACCACTGTGTCTTCAAAACATGCAGTGCTCTTGAATGTATAAAGATGGAGGCTTACCGGAGGGTTTGAACCCAAGACAGTGTATACTGTAAGGGTCAAAACCAGCTTTTATTGCACCCTGGCAATGGTGGGAAGATCTTTGTAGCCTGAGGATATTGGGAAGGTCTTTTCTAAAAATATGTCTTCTCCACAAGAAATGATGGATCTCTCCAACCAGGGTTCATAGAGGGCACAAGAAGGGACGCACAGGACAGATACCATACTCCCCAGTCTACACAAACACAGAACTGGTTCCACCCTGGAACCAGTTCTGTGTTTGTGTAGACTGGGGAGTATGGTATCTGTCCTGTGCGTCCCTTCTTGTGCCCTCTATGAACCCTGGTTGGAGAGATCCATCATTTCTTGTGGAGAAGACATATTTTTAGAAAAGACCTTCCCAATATCCTCAGGCTACAAAGATCTTCCCACCATTGCCAGGGTGCAATAAAAGCTGGTTTTGACCCTTACAGTATACACTGTCTTGGGTTCAAACCCTCCGGTAAGCCTCCATCTTTATACATTCAAGAGCACTGCATGTTTTGAAGACACAGTGGTGTTTGATTGGAGTTTGGTTTCCAGATGGACTATTCCATGCATTGATGAAACTTTTTAATATTACCAGAGAACGTTAATTTTTGAACTGCTATATGTTGGTGAAGGCGCTCCTCACTTCACGTTTTTGGATATTAACCCTCTTAATTCCAACGTATAGACTGTTTTATTTTGATTTTTTGGATCTTTTATGTAGTCATACTTTGCATGTATGTTTATTTATACACCATACTTTAAGTACAGGCCTTTTATACGTACCAGTTTTAAGGCATCGTGCTATTTAGCGCTACACATTTTTGTTTAATTATTCATCTGTTGGGCAACGATTCTAGTTGTGGTGTTAGCTGCTTATATTTTCTAGATCTATTTCAGAGCAAGCGCAAATTTACCAGTAGTGTGATTTCAGGAGACTGAGATGGCCACTCCAGAACCTTCACTTTATTCTGCTGTAGCCAATGACAGGTAGACTTGGCCTTGTGTTTTTGATCATTGTCATGTTGGAATGTCCAAGTATGCCCCATGCGCAGCTTCCTAACTGATGAATGCAAATGTTCCTCCAGTATTTTTTTGATAATATACTGCATTCATCTTGCCATCAATTTTGACCAAATTTCCTGTGCCTTTTGTAGCTCACACATCCCCAAAACATCAGCAATTCACCTCCATGTTTCACAGTAGGAACGGTGTACTTTTTCATCATAGGCCTTGTTGACTCCTCTCCAAATGAAGCATTTATGGTTGTGGCCAAAAAGCTCAATTTTGGTCTCATCACTTCAAATGACTTTGTGCCAGAAGGTTTGAGGCTTTTCTGTGCTGTTTAGCGTATTGTAAGTGGGATACTTTGTGGCATTTGTGTAGCAATGACTTTCTTCTGGCGACTCGACCACGCAGCCCATCTTTATTGAAGTGCCTCCTTATTGTGCATCTTGAAACGGCCACCTGAAGTTATTTGTGGGGTTTTCTTTGCATCCTGAACAATTTTCCTGGCAGTTGTGGCTGAAATTTTAGTTGGTCTACCTGACCCTGGTTTGGATTCAACAGAATCCCTCATTTTCCACTTCTTGATAAGAGCTTGATCACTGCTGATTGGTATTCTTAATTCCTTTTTTATATCAAAAGAAAAAAGTGCAGAGCAATATAGCAATAAATATATTATATAGTCCAAGATACAAGTCCTAGAAAGATGACTCCACTGATGATTAGCAATTTCAATAATGGTAACAGACCCTCCACCTTCGATCTAAGTTCTACGCTCACCTCTAGGCATGGACTCCTGAACTAACAGGTAGTCATGCAAGCAGGTCCCACACAGAAGGTAGGTAGCAGAAACTAATCGATTAGAACTTCTCCTCCAGATCGATACTCTCAATGGGGGCATCAGACCATAAGTATATGGAAAAAAGAGGCGCTCTAAGTGCTCACTGTGCAAACATTAAAATGCGGACTAATCACATTGATTAAAATGATACAGGCATGTAGCACCACCGTGTGCTGTTAGCTTAAAGGATGGCAACGGGTGATGTCATCTGTATGTCCGGGGGAGGAGCTACGTACAGATGACGTCACCCGCTGCCATCCTTTAAGCTAACCGCACACGGTGGCGCTACATGCCTGTATCGTTTTAATCAATGTGAGTAGTCCGCTTTAGGACACATTTTAATGTTTGCACAGTGAGCACTTAGAACTCCTCCTTTTTTTTTTTTCCATATACATATGGTCTGATGCCCCCATTGAGAGTATAAGTAGTAGCACACCGCACACCCAGCATTAGAGTGGGAGAGAGAGTCAACATCAGAAGAACAAAGGGAGAAGACAGCGAAGAAGACCTCGCAAAAGAGCGAGAAGACAGCGGACAAGACCCGGCAGCGGCAGAAGACAGCGGACAGAGGGAGAAGAACCGGAGAGGGCTAGAAGAGGCAGATGAGGAAGTCGGAAGAGACGCTGGAGCTGTCTTTAAAAAATTACTTTTAAAACCTGTATATTGCGTTCTTCTTCTCTTTTTTTTTTTTAACTTGTTTTTAGGTGAATGGGTAGGGGTACAATGTACCCCATACTCATTCGCATAGGGTGGGGGGCAGGGATCTGCGGGCCCCCTTGTTAAAAGGGGCTTCCAGATTCCAGTAAGACCGCAGACCCTGACAACCAATGGCCAATGGTTGTCAGGAAGAGGCCCCGGTCCTCATCAACATGGGGAGAAGTGCTTTAGGGTGGGGGTGGAGGGTGTAAGGCCCCCTGCCCTGAATTCCCCCCCCCAATGTTGAGGGCATGCGGCTTGGTACAGTTCGGGGGGGGGATGCTCGCTCGTCCCCACCCCCTTTCCTGACCTGCCAGGCTGCATGGGTCTGGTATGGATTTTTGGGGGAACCCCGTGCAGTTTTTTTTTTTTTTTTTGGCGTGGGGGCTCCCATTTAAAATCCATGCCTGACCGAAGGGACCTGATATGGTCTTGGAGGAGGAACCCATGCCGCGTGTGTTTGTTTTATGTATTTATTTGTTTTTATTTTGCGTGGAGTTCCCCTTCAAGATCATCAGAGCACAAGCCGCATGCCAAAGTCGGATCAGTCAAGACGGCGATCCGACTTTGATCCGACTTCATTGACATTCAATGGGCTAAAGTAGGATCAAAGTCGGACCAAAGTAATGCAGGGAGCATTTTCAAAGTTGGACCGACTTGTGTTGGACCAGTTAAGACGGCTCCCATAGGGAATCATTGATTTTCACACGCCATGCCACACAAGCTCCAAATGTTGGGGCATTTGTCGTACAAGTGTGAACCAGCCTATTGCTACTTTTACACTGGGGCGGGCATCGGCGGTAAAGCGCCCCTATTTTTAGTGGCACTATTTGGCAGGTAGTGGGGTGCTTTTAACCCCTGCTAGTGGTCGAAAAAGGGATAAAACCGCTTGCAAAGTGGCGCTGCAGCAGCGCTGCCCCATTGATTTCAATGTGCAGGGGCGGTTTAGGAGCGGTGTATACACCGCTCCTACAGCGCTGCAAAGATGCTGCTTGCAGGACTTTTTTTTACCGTCTTGCAAGCGCACCTCTCCAGTGTGAAAGCACTCGGACTTTCACACTGGAAAGACAGCGGTGCTCTTTATAGGTGCTATGCAGGCGCTAAATGTGCTTTTACTATACAAAGATGCTGTACATACAAAACTATTACAGTATTAGGAATACAATACAAGACTGACAGATATAACAAGCAAAAATGACTAGCAAATGAACAGCCTATAGTCCTATACCAGTACAAATACACTTAAAGGTTACTTAACTTCTGTTACTGTATGTTCGTGATCTCCATTGGCAACAATTCTCCTGGAGCATCAGACACCTTTCTTCTATCATGAGTGTCTTCGGATCTTACAGCATGATGGTGTGTGTGCGTGTCCCTAGCTTATGCCTGAATCCCCCTTTTATGTGCCAGGCTGTTTACCATAATTACCAAACAGAAAACATACCTGTTTACTGTAGCTGCGTAGACAATGGACTGTTGAAACTGTCAATTGGATACAACAATGATATCTATGTAAACCATTGTCTACTCAAGCCAAGACCTCACAGTAAACTGACAGTCATTCTTTCAGTTTGAGAGCTGAAAGAACCTCAAACAAGTAAATCTCTTACTTGTGTACT
Organism: Lithobates clamitans; assembly: GCA_037952925.1. Classification (NCBI taxonomy): domain Eukaryota; kingdom Metazoa; phylum Chordata; class Amphibia; order Anura; family Ranidae; genus Lithobates; species Lithobates clamitans. The sequence continues at coordinate 3,218,941 of JBBGZY010000254.1, read as the reverse complement.
GTAGCTATAGAGACAATAGCCTGTTGAAAACTGTCAAAGGAATACAACGATATCTACATTCCCATTGTATCCAACAACATTTGTTTGAGAAAGTCAGTCTGTCTCTGTGACACCAGAATGCTATGAGTCTGATAGAAAAATTATATTTTATATCAAATGCAACACAGCCAGCACTACAAAGGAGGCATCAGCTTATGTGGCTCTTGCTCCCTACTACAGCTCCAACTGTACAAGTAGTTCCTCTGCGCTGCACTCTGTTTGATGATCTGGGATGGTGGGTCAGCAAGCCCAGACTGTGATCTACCAGGCACCTGTCCGTGTTCTACTGGTAGATCACAAGCTACAGGTTGCTGACCCCCGATTTTAGAAAGTCAGTAAATCAACCAATTGTGCTCTTCAATGAGAAGTACCAAACCCTAATCGAGCCCAAACGGAATCTTGGTATGGAACATTTGGAGGATCACATGGTGCTACCCATTCCCTTTTTTTTTTTTTTTCCTTTTTTTATGTAAGAAGACCAGCGGTAGAGAGGAAGAAAGAAAAGTTAAAAAGAGAGGTGGGTGGGGACAGGGGATTGGAGGGGAGGTTTGCAACTGTAAGGCAGAGTGGCAAAATAACCCAGAGAGCTGCCCTTTCCTCAGGACAGATGAACATATTCCACAGCCTCCACGTTTTACAACATTTTTCGCGTTTGTGTTGTGAGGATTAAGTGCTCTATTCTTATTTATTTATTCCACTTTGTGAAGCCAAAGACTTATAGTCGGTAGGTGTGTACTCTTCCAGTGGAGGGGTACACAGGATTTGGCAGCATTCAGGAGATGGGGTACAGTTAATTGTTTTTAATATAATTTTGCCGGAATGCCCAAAACATGTAATAAGAAAATGGCTGGATCGTGAGGAACCTCGTACTCTGTAAACTTTTGGGTAATTCCCCGGACTTCTTTCCAAAATTATTAGATTTTTAGGGCAGGACCAAAAGATATGAAGCAGCGCTCCCTCTTGGCGTCTCCAATGATTAAAGGTAGTGGGAAAGAATTTTTTGAAGTTGGTGGTGGATGTAATACCACCTTGTGCGGATTTTGAATTTGGTTTCTTGAATCTTTGTACATATTGAGGATTTAAGGGAAAACCAGATAATGTTTTGTTGGTCCGGTGTAAAGGAGCGGTTCAAGTCCCTATTCCATTTCCTAAGGCACGACAGGCTTTGTTCATCGGAGGGGGTGATCAATGAGCTATAGGATTTAGAAAGTACCTGAGGCAATGTACCTTCATAGGAGCAGTATTCCTCAAAAGTGGTCTGTTGGCGACCAAAGCCTTGTGGGTTTGGTAACTAACATAAAAAATGGTGCAGCTGTAGAGCTCTCCAGAAGGTTAGACGGAACAGGCCCGTGGCATCCATTAAGCATGTAATAAAGGCCATCTACCTGTTAGGAAATGGAAGGCCTGGCGTCTCCCACTATGGAGGCGAGCTTGAAAAATCGTATCATGAAAGCCTGGGGAGAAGCATGAATTCCCAATGATGGGAAGTGGTTTGAAGGAGAGAGAGAAGCATATGTAAATAAATGTGAGCATATACGCGTTGTGGGTCCTATCGAGGGATATATTTTCAGGATACAAGGTAAAACCTCATAGCACCATGGTGCCATCGTTAGCGATATCGTACTTTTGTGCCTGTTTAATTGGTGTCCAGAATTTGGGGTTGTAATGGCGACGCCAATCAATAAGTCAACTTGGGTGGGTTGCCTGGTAATATTTCTGAATGTCCTGAACTGCTAGACCTCCATCCTGTTTAGGAAGTGAGAGATGACGCAGAGGAAGGCGAGGGCGTTTGTGCGTCCAAATTTAATTTAGAGTGAGTGTACTTGCTTGAAGTAATGGGAAGGTATTGCTATTGGTAAGGTTTGAAACCAATACAGATACTTTGGTAAAAATGCTTATTTTTAAGAAGGTTGCAACACCCACACCAGGAATGCAATCTGCAATGCCACGACTCAAATAAAATGCCAGTATTGTGCAGGAGTGGGACAACTAAGCCGGGATATATGTACCTAAAGTATTTCAAGGCTGGGTTTGTCCACCCAAACTTAAAATTGTGTTTCATAGTTTGGAGGAGAGGAGGCGGGATTCTGACCCCCATTGCTTCTGATTTGTTGAAATTGATTTTCATATTGGACAACATGTCATATGTATCAAACACCCGAAGAAGGTTCAGGAGGGATATCGTCAGCATAAGCTGAGACTTTGTGTTGGACTCCACCAATGGTCAGTCACATGATATATCTGGGTTTAAAGAATTTTGCATAAGAAAGTTTCAAGAGAACGCAAAAAGGAGGGGTGATGGGTGTCCCATTAGTGATAGGGAAGGAGTTGGAAAGAACCTCATTTGCTTTTTGACTTGGTCAGACTGGTCTGAATATATTTTGCGGGTCCATTTAATCATGGTCTCCCCAAGACCAACATGACATAGAACTGAAAACCTAAAGCTCTAGTTTACATGGTCGAATGCTTTTTCGACATCTGTAACCAGAAAAACACATGGAGTGTGAGTCGCATTGGCCACATGGATCAAGTTAAGAACTTTAACTGTTATCACTGACCTCTCGCGTGGGGATGAATAAATTGTTGAAAATGTTGTTGGAGACGAGATGCCAGAATTTTGGTGAACAGCATAAGATCGATGTTTAAGAGATATATATATATAGGTCTGTTTGTAATATTGTAGTGTGAAACCGTCGGGGCCCGGGGCTTTACCCGGATTGGTTGCACCATTGGCTGATTTGGAGTTCCTCCACCGTAATAGGGGCTTCAAGTTCTTTCCGTAATTCAGAAGATAGTTGGGGCATTTTGAGACTAATTAAGATGTTCTTCTAATTGTTTTTTTGTGAAGGGGATTGTACCGGAAGATTGTATAAAGAGGATCTGTTTGAGTAGAACAACTTTCTTACCACTCAACGACAAAATGTGAGGAATGCAAGTTGACAATTTTTGGTCCCGGACTGATTTGGCAGCATCAGGCCACACTTATTGCTCGATTCATGACATATTTTACGACAAGTTTGTAAAGCTAAATGTAAAAGAAAGGGTGTATAATATGGCCTGCAAACACAACCCGCTCAGCGCCAGATCAATCCCACTGTTCTATGTGCAGTGCTTAAAACAGAAGAAAATTAATTTAAAATAAATATAACACTTTAAAATAGAATACTCAAAATATTAAGTAATGAGCAGCTGTTTAAAAAAGAAAAAAAAAGTGATAAAGAAGAGAGTTCAAGGGCTTTTACAGGTGTAGAATCACTGATGTCCAAGCGTGCACCTTTCACCAGAAAAATAAACGTATTCCACCACGTGATGCACACTCCCCCAGGGGGTTAAACTCACCAGAAGCCGCTAATAAAAAAGCATTGAGTAAAGGTAATCATCATCCACTTCAATACTAAGTCCTCATCATCAGCAGGATCCACTGGCAAAGGGGCTCCATATATACCATAAAACACAACAGTAACACCACATAGCGTAATCCTGTTTATTAATGTTAAAATCCCCTATACATCAGCGGTCCCCTTAATCCTAACTACGTACATTGTAACAAACTAAAAACAAGCAGATGAAATGGCCCAGAGGGCGCGGTCACCATATCCAGCCGTCCAGGATGGGGTGTGCATTTCTCTGCAGACACCGCACTAGCTTCCTGGTAGACGGTAGTGGACGGTGGAGCGCAAGGGTCACTTCCGGGTTGTCGTGTAGGTCACGCCCTGACCGGTTTCGTCATTACGGAATTCCACAGGGGGCGTGGCCACACGACATCTCAATGGATTTAAATAACAGTGCCTTAAGCATCTAGCCAATCAGGCACGCCCGTTAACAGATGACGGCCACCAGCCTTTACAACCTGACTGGCCATAATAAAAAGTACCTCCAGTCACTCAGCCAATCAGGCGCTCCTGGGAACAGATGACGGTCATCGAAAGTTGTTCTACTCAAACAGATCGCACAAGATTTTATAGAATGGCCACATGCTGTGACACGTTTTTTGTCTTTTTTTTCACTCCAGCGCTGTTTTTGGTATTTAATGATCCAGCGTTTGAGTGCTAGACTTTTATACTACTGTATTTAAGTTTGTAAAGCTGCTTTAGCTTTATAATGGGATAACATTTGGGTTATGCCTGAACACGTTAAAATAGTAGTAAACCCTCAGCATTTTTTAGCTCAACACAATGAGCACAATAAATAAAGCATTCCCTATTGAAATATTTTGTTAAAATTGTTACCCTAGCAATTGCAGTTTACAGCTTTTTGTGTTGCTGACTGCTCAGTACTGCTTCCCTGAACTTCCAGAAAGACTTAACAGTGGGCAGTGCAGATTCAAGTCAGTCTCTTGGCATAAAAAGGGAAGGGGGAGATGGAGGGAGGAACAAGGAAATTACATTGGCATCCTAGGACTGTGTGTTTATATTGATGAAAACAGTGTAGTGAGACAACTCCTAGTCCCTACGTGTTAGGCTGGCTCGATCGGATGCTCTAAGAGAAAGTAGCCACCAATTGAGGGTTTACCTTCACTTTGAAGCTGTCCATACATTATACAACTTTCTTGTTCAATGTCCTCTAGATTTAACTTCAACTGTGTAGTGCAAGGGCCTGCCTGATTGTATGCAAATTGAAAGGGTTTAGGTTTGACCTATTATATGGTTTTTGATAAATCCTAAATGAAAATTGTAAAAGACAATTGTATAATGTATTGCCAGACTGAGGGCACCTTTTTTTTTAAAACGTAACACCAAATTCTGAAATTGTTATTGCCTTTTTTTTTTAAAGAGCAAGTAGAGCAGAGGTTTTGCCCTTCGTTGTTTCAACCCTGGGATGAAGCAGTATAGAAGGAGAGAGGTCCAAGTCTCTGCACTGACTTTCTTTCCATTTTCTGGGAATGGATACCTATTTCCTAGGCGAGAATGGTGGAAGTTTGGTGCCTCCCCAGCCACAACCCCCTGGGACACATCACATGTGGCTATGGGACCAGTATACAAGCGCAGCTTGTTTTGCACATGCGCGGTGGGAGACAGTTGAAAAACAGTGAGTCAATTTTTTAAATAAATAGTAGTCGTTCCCATTACTACAAGTGTGGAAGAGCATGGTTTATAATATGTAAAAGTCACAAAAATGTTTTACTTTTGATACTGCATTAATTACACCATGTGTGCTCACTGAAAATACAGTTCCCTTTTTACTTACCTGAACCCGGTCTTTCCCGCAACAGGGATGAGCACACTGGCTCCAGCCCATGTCTTGGGTCCTGATTAGATAGATTAATAGCAGCGCAGCCATTGGCGGGGGCGGGGGGTGGGGCCGAGTCCTGCTGTTTGTGTCAATGGACACAAACACACAGCAGCAGGACACGGGAGCGTGCCCACACGAGTGCCCCAAGGGATAGCGGCTCTCCAATGGGGTACTTGAGAAGAGGAGAAGCCCGGAGCACTGCTGAGGGGGACCCCAGAAGAGGATCATCGGGGCTATTCTGTGCAAAACCAACTGCACAGAGGTAAGTATGACATGATTTTTCTTGTTTTTTTTATTTAAAAAACCAAAAAAACAAAACAAAACAAAACATTTTTAGAAATCCTTTAACCGGTTCCCGACCGGCTCCTGTAGATATACGTACGTTACTTTGAATTTGCCGTCGTGTGCGCGGCGTGCGCGCCTCCTGTGATCTCCCGTGAGTAGGGTCGCGGGTCCCGCGGACTCGATTGCCGCGGGCGTACCCGCGATTGCCTCACGGAGAGGACGAACGGGGAGATGCCGTTGTAAACAGCATCTCCCTATTCTGCCTAGTGACAGTGTCACTGTTCTCTGCTCCCTGTCATCGGAGCAGAGATCAGTGACGTCACACACCAGCCCATCCCCCTGACAGTTAGAATCACTCCCCTAGGACACACTTAACCCCTCCCCGCCCCCTAGTGGTTAACCCCTTCACTGCCAGTGTCATTTACACAGGAATCAGTGCATTTTTATAGCACTGATTGCTGTATAACTGACAATGGTCCCAAAAATGTCCGGTGTGTCCGCCATAATGTCGCAGTCACAATAAAAATCACTGATCGCCGCCAAAACTAGTAAAAAAAAAAATATTAATAAAAATGCCATAAAACTATCCCCTATTTTGTAAACGCTATAACTTTTGCGCAAACCAATCAATAAATGCTTATTGCGATTTTTTTTTTTTTTTTACCAAAAATATGTAGAAGAATACGTATCGGCCTAAACTGAGGAAAAAAAATGTTTTTTAATATATTTTTGGGGGATATTTATTATAGCAAAAAGTAAAAAATAATGCGTTTTCTTCAAAATTGTCGCTCTTATTTATAGCGCAAAAAATAAAAATCGCAGAGGTGATCAAATACCACCAAAAGAAAGCTCTATTTGTGGGAAAAAACGGACGTCAATTTTGTTTCGGAGCCACGTCGCACGACTGCGCAATTGTCAGTTAAAGCGACGCAGTGCCGAATCGCAAAAAGTGCTCTGGTCAGGAAGGGGGTAAATCCTTCCGGGGCTGAAGAGGTTAAGAAACCATTTGCTCTTGTGTACCCCCCCCCACCCCAACACTGCATCCAAATTAGTGAATGGGTTTTCAAAGCGTCCTTTATTTTCAATAAATATAACTTTACTTTTTTTTACCAGCATCTCATCTAGCTTAAAGCAATTTACAAACCATTCTTTTTTTTATTTGTTGTTTTATTGATCTAGGTAATCGATGGAAAAGTAATCACGGATAAAAGAACAGCTGCGGTGTCTGCAATTGCATCAAAGGTAAAGAAGTTTATGTAACTGTTCCGCCCATTTACATACATCTAAAGTACAAACAAGTCCCGAATCCAGTTACTTTGTGATGCACAAGCCTCAAAAAATAAACAATCTTTTCTTACCTGGTCGATGGATATAAACGGACGTGCATCTGTTTATATCCAAAGAATTCAAAAGCACGCCAACCCGCAGACTAGAAGGTAGCCAAATATAAACTTGTTCTATTTATATCTGCCTGCCCATAGACTATTGAGCTTCAGTTCAGTTTTTTCAGGCGGATCTGATCAGAAAACTTGTCTGGAAGGACTAAGATGCATTCGTTAAAAATGTAATTTCCTATAATTTCATTTTGTGTCAATATTGTCCAGCCCATGACCCCTGGAGAATCTAGTTCTGACCCCTAATTATGAATCGGAGGTTATATAGATCAGAGGTTTGAAATAATGTATGAGCCATTTGTATGTATAGTAGGTCCTATCAATAACATGAAGATATCAGAGCCTGTGCTGTAAACCTCTGAATGAGAAACTGACCTTGTGGTCAGTTTTCCAGAAAGATGAGAAATACAGGCCTAATAACTGCACTACTATGTACGTGTCCTCCATAATCACCCCAGAAATGCTTTATTTCACTTCAGCACTCTACCAATTCACAATTCCATAGAATGAGGATGTGACATAAAGGCTAATCTTTTAAGTGTAGTGTCTTTGAGGGGGTAAATGATTTGTTTTTATTCAAGATGAAGATAATTCTGTTGGGATTTGTTTTTCTTCTAATTTTCTTTCTTTTTAATTATTATTATTATTACATTTTATCCTCTAAATGTTTAATGACCGTATTAGAGAAGGCTGCTGGATTTATTTTGAATAACTACAGTTTTATAACAATGAGCCCTAGCTTCTCAGCCTCACCCTTTCAATGCCAATAATCTTCTACCTGAAGATCAGCTGTTATCTGCGACTTCTTCCTCCTTGGCATAATCCATGGGAGGCCAGCATGAAGTCGCATCTACCATTCAAAGGATTGGCAAAAACTAAAAATATGTTTAATGCAACAAAAATAGCCTAAGTAATTTCCGTAGATAGGTATGTTACTTTGCTATTTTGGCGTTGCTATATTCTTTTTACGGACACAAACCGATCTACTGGGGTCTCTTATCTGCCCAGACAGAAGGAGATCGTTTCCCTTCTGTTTTTTTTAAGTGCATCAGATTGGAGATAGGCGGGTGTAAACGGACACAAGTCTGTTTACATTTGACACTCTATAGAGGTGAATGGAGGGTCTGACTGGGTCAGCTTGAAAAACAGACAGACGGACCCGTTTGGACAGAACGTGTGAAAGGGGCCTAAGGCTGCTTTCACGCTGATGCACTGGGATTTGCCTTCACCTCAACTGACCTCAATCTTCAAATCTCCCTCAGGATTCTTGCAGGTATTGCTGGCTGCTGCTGTTCCCCAGGCAGGTGTGGCTGGTAGCTGCTGCTGGCAGCCCTCCAGGTGCGTACTGTTGGCGGGTACTGTTGGCAGGTATTGTTGGCTGGTTCCTGACCCACCATCCTCGAGCATCAATGTGAAGTATGGAGCCGGCGCTAGTGGAAGCATGCGGCATGCTCCTGCCACAGGTGGAGTGCATTTGGTTTAGCTACGCCTGTGACAGGAGCCGGCGCTGCATCGGCTCTGCTTCCTCTAGTGCAAGCTCCGTTCTTCACACTGATTCTCGGGTATGGCATGTTGGGAACCTGCAATCTGGGCTTGCTGACTAGCCATCCCAGAGGAGGAGGTGGCGGGCACCCCTGACCTAAACCTTGTTTGCCTCTGTTCGGATGCAGGCACTGTTCTGCTGACAACCTACCAACAAGCGCCTTCGAGCTGATTGAACAATCAACTCTGTTGAATAGGGTGATGCCAGCGGGGCCCCCACTGCTCGAATTTCAACTGAGCCTACAGGAATCGTCCAAAAATTCGGACAGTGTATGCCTAGTTTAAAGGGTAACTCCACTTTCGTGGAAAAATATAACAAAAAAACATAGCTACACAAGCCATGTTGTAATGTTATTAAAAATTGCCTTTTGCTTTTCAGTCTGCAGCCACTGTAATTTTTTTGTAAAATTCAATGCAATATGGCAACCTGGCGGCGTACAAAACGCCTTTAGAAGTGTCATTTCCTGCTGTGTGATTGGCTCACCATTTTTCCTAGAAGTCTACAGGCCAAAATTTAAGGCACCCACTGCAATAGGAATTTCAGTTTTATTGATATCCACTCCAACAGTTAAATACGTATAAAGGGATGCGCTGCAGCTTTTCTCATTAGAACATTTAAGAGTGCACCAGCTGATTCTAATGAACCAGTTTCTCCCATTTAGAATCAGTATCCAAACAACATTGTAAAATCTCCTTTTTCTTTTTTTTTTTTCTTAAGTACTTTGTGACTCCATCCAGCCAAAAATAGCCAAATCCGTAAACTGTCACCTAATGTCTATGGCTTTTAACTTGTTTGCTGTAAAAGCTTTGTAGCTGGTTTGCATATTTTAAAAAAAGTGGAATTAATGGCTGTTCTTGCTTTATGTTTGTATTTCAGCTGCTGAAGCCTTCTCCTGCTGAAGTACTCTGCATTCTGGGCTCTGGAGCTCAAGCACGGAGTCATTACCAAGTCTTTACACAGCAGTTTTCTTTCAAAGAGGTAAATAAGAACCATCATTATGATTTAGAGAAATTGATGATCAGCTGGGCTAAGAATTGCTTACATTAAGCTCTGCGCTGAAGGAAATACAATTAAAGCTTTCATTTCTCTGGCAGGCAGGGATTCAGTGGAACAAAATGTGAAAAATCCCTCTAAGAGCCATAGTGAGTAATTTTCATCATAAAATATCAATATTGCTTTGAATAGAGACATTGGAAGTCTGCAGGAGAGGGGAGGAGTGCATTTCATTGTGTTGGTGTCATTTATTAAAGGCTAAAAGTTCAAAGGCATTCTAACTCTTTGAATTTAGAATAATGTATTTTTTATTTATTTATAAACTGGCATTGGAGAGTGCAAAAGTGCACAAATCAACACAAATTTATAGAGTTTTCCTCCACCGGGGGTTGAACCGAGTATGTTTTGTTATCCTAAAACTGGAGCAAAAAGGAGGTGCTGCCTATATTGATCAATCTGATTTAGGCCTCGTTCACACGGTCGATTAAGGCCATAAACTGCCAAGAATCGGCATACAGTGACGGAGTCACAGGCGTTTGGATCAGGCAAGACTTGAATGCTTGTATAAATCAGTGCTAGGCACCACGGCGTGTATACAGACATCTGATGTGTTGCATGCGATTAGGGACAGATGAGTGGCTCTGGAAGCAGACAGATTGCATCCAGGACTGCTAGTGGGAGGGGGGTCCTAAAGCTCTACTGACCAGCAAACTGCCACTTGCTTATAATGATTAGGAAAGTGCTTCTTTTAAAGGGTTGGGGGGTTTAAACTGGTACTGACTACCAACAATTGTGGGCTCTCGGAGGGGGGGGGGGGGGGTTAAACTGGCACTTGCCACCAACAATTGTGGGCTCTCTGGGGGGGCTCTTTCTCGGTCTCAAATGATATCAAATTAATTTGGGTACAGTGTCAGTCAAGGCACCTGGTTTTAAACCCTGCATCTTGATGACATCATCAATTGGTAGGATATGGCTGTCGAACTCCTTATACACTCCTGTAATGCTGGAAAAGCCTTGGCAGAAGTGCTGTGTTGCTTCCAATCAGGATTTGTATGCAAAAAAATACATTTTGACTTGCCCTTAAATTCCATACCTTGGCGTACAGGTACTACCTTCAGGTATTTGAGCACTGGCAAAGCTTTTAGACATGTCCCTTGGATGTACCCTATAACCAGATCACACTCTGAGACCCTTTTATCAAGCAATATCTTTTTAGACTTTGCAGATCTCTTAGTACTCAGAGGGGCATATCAAGATGGGAAAAAAATCAATGGCGAATATACTGAAAATTGTGTGCACAGCTGAAGTGCATATATCTACACTGAACTGCAAATTGCAGGAAATGAACCCCCCCCCCATGTAGTGCTACTGGCGAGCTTTCCCTCCACCCACTCCCACCAGCTACAGCAGAGATTGGTGTTGGGTTGGAGAGGTGGGAGTGGGTAGTGGGGCTGGTACCAGCCCCCTTTCCTTTCCTGAATGGATACAGTCATATCAGTACAGTGCTTACTATGCTTCAGTTTGTGAACAGGAGTCTATACAGACTCCTAGTTATTCGTCTACAGTGCAGTTCAGATTATCAGTCCCTTTCTCTGTCTAGAGGTCTGTTTAGACCCCTGATTTCTCTCCAACCCCCCCCCCCCCAAAAAAAAAAACTGCAGAAAAATATTAACAATAGAATTGTAAAAAATATTAAAACATAGGGATTTAAACATGCAATTAAATCTCCCTTGCCTCTGAAACCCGATGCGCATTAGGATCACGCTTCAGGGGCTACTAACAGACAGTGAAGAAATGATGTAGTGCATTCTCACCTCCTGTTTTGACTCAATTTTTGTTGACAAATGCGCTGCAACCGCGTGCATTGCACACAGTTTCGGGGTGTTTGTGGCGCCTCCCTATCAACTTGAATGTGTAGTATTCAGAAGGCGGCATCACTATAAGTCGGGTCATGTTTGCCACGGGCGCCAAGCATCGTGGCTGCAGCATGTAAATACAGTCAGGTCCATAAATATTGGGACATCGACACAATTCTAATCTTTTTGGCTCTATACACTACCACAATGGATTTGAAATGAAACAAACAAGATGTGCTTTAACTTCAGACTTTCAGCTTTAATGTGAGGGTATTTACATCCAAATCAGGTGAACAGTGTAGGAATTACAACAGTTTGTATATGTACCTCCCACTTTTTAAGGGACCAAAAGTAATAGGACAATTGGCTAATCAGCTGTTCCATGGCCAGGTGTGTGTTATTCCCTCATTATCCCATTTACAAGGAGCAGATAAAAGGTCCAGAGTTTATTTCACGTGTGCTATTTGCATTTGGAATCTGTTGCTGTCAACTCTCAATATGAGATCCAAGGGCTGTCACTATCAGTGAAGCAAGCCATCATTAGGCTGAAAAAACAAAACAAACCCATCAGAGAGAAAGCAAAACAGTAGGTGTGGCCAAATCAACTGTTTGGAACATCCTTAAAAAGAAAGAACGCACCGGTGAGCTCAGCAACACCAAAAGACCCGGAAGACCACGGAAAACAACTGCGGTGGATGACCGAAGAATTCTTTCCCTGGTAAAGAAAACACCCTTCACAACAGTTGGCCAGGTCAAGAACACTCTCCAGGAGGTAGGTGTATGTGTGTCAAAGTCAACAATCAAGAGAAGACTTCACCAGAGTGAATACAGAGGGTTCACCACAAGATGTAAACCATTGGTGAGCCTCAAAAACAGGAAGGCCAGATTAGAGTTTGCCAAACAACATCTAAAAAAGCCTTCACAGTTCTGGAACAACATCCTATGGACAGATGAAGATCAACTTGTACCAGAGTGATGGGAAGAGAAAAGTATGGAGAAGGAAAGGAACTGCTCATGATCCAAAGCATACCACCCCATCAGTGAAGCATGGTGGTGGTAGTGTCATTGCGTGGGCATGTATGGCTGCCAATGGAACTGGTTCTCTTGTATTTATTGATGTGACTGCTGACAAAAGCAGCAGGATGAATTCTGAAGTTTTTCGGGCAATATTATCTGCTCATATTCAGCAAAATGCTTCAGAACTCATTGGGCGGCGCTTCACAGTGCAGATGGACAATGACCCGAAGCATACTGCGAAAGCAACCAAAGAGTTTTTTTAAGGGAAAGAAGTGGAATGTTATGCAATGGCCAAGTCAATCGCCTGACCTGAATCCGATTGAGCATGCATTTTACTTGCTGAAGACAAAACTGAAGGGAAAATGCCCCAAGAACAAGCAGGAACTGAATACAGTTGCAGTAGAGGCCTGGCAGAGCATCACCAGGGATGAAACCCAGTGTCTGGTGATGTCTATGCATTCCAGACTTCAGGCTGTAATTGACTGCAAAGGATTTGCAACCAAGTATTAAAAAGTGAAAGTTTGATGGATGATTGTTAATCTGTCCCATTACTTTCGGTCTCTTAACCACTTGCCGACCGCCTCACGCCTATATACGTGAGCAGAGCGGCACGGGCAGGCAAAATCACGTACCTGAAACGTGATTGCCTTCCCGCGGGTGGGGGGTCCGATCGGACCCCCCCCCGGTGCCAGCTGCGGTCGGCATTTGGTTGGGAGCGATGACAGACGAGGGGGAGGCCATCCGATCGTGGCCCCCCCCCTCGCGATCGCTCCCAGCCAATGAGAAACATCCCCTGCCTCTGTATAGTACACAGAGGCAGAGGATGTGATGTCATCTCTCCTCGGTCTGGCAGTTTCCGTTCCAGCGCCGAGGAGAGATGACATGTAAGTGCACCAACACACACACACAACACAGTAGAACATGCCAGGCATACTTTACACCCCCGATCCCCCCCTGATCGCCCCCCGATCCCCCCCCAATCACCCCCCCCCCTGTCACAAACTGACACCAAGCAGTTTTTTTTTTTTTTTTTTTTCCTGATTACTGCATAGTGTCAGTTTGTGACAGTTAGCAGTGGTAGGACAGTGAGTGTTAGGCCCCCTGTAGGTCTAGGGTACCCCCCTTACCCCCCTAATAAAGTTTTAACCCCTTGATCACCCCCCCTCACCAGTGTCGCTAAGCGATCATTTTTCTGATCGCTGTATTAGTGTCGCTGGTGACGGTAGTTAGGGACGTAAATATTTAGGTTCGCCGTCAGTGTTTTATAGCGACAGGGACCCCCATATACTATCTAATAAATGTTTTAACCCCTTGATTGCCCCCTAGTTAACCCTTTCACCACTGATCACCGTATAACCGTTACGGGTGACGCTGGTTAGTTTGTTTATTTTTTATAGTGTCAGGGCACCCGCCGTTTATTACCGAATAAAGGTTTAGCCCCCTGTACGTCTAGGGTACCCCCCTAATAAAGTTTTAACCCCTTGATCACCCCCTGTCGCCAGTGTCGCTAAGCGATCATTTTTCTGATCGCTGTATTAGTGTCGCTGGTGACGGTAGTTAGGGACGTAAATATTTAGGTTCGCCGTCAGTGTTTTATAGCGACAGGGACCCTCATATACTATCTAATAAATGTTTTAACCCCTTGATGGCCCCCTAGTTAACCCTTTCACCACTGATCACCGTATAACCGTTACGGGTGACGCTGGTTAGTTCATTTATTTTTTATAGTGTCAGGGCACCCGCCGTTTATTACCGAATAAAGGTTTAGCCCCCTGATCGCCCGGCGGTGATATGCGTCGCCCTAGGCAGCGTCAGATTAGCGCCAGTACCGCGAACACCCACGCACGCACCGTACACGCACCGTACACCTCCCTTAGTGGTATAGTATCTGAACGCATCAATATCTGATCCGATCAGATCTATACTAGCGTCCCCAGCAGTTTAGGGTTCCCAAAAACGCAGTGTTAGCGGGATCAGCCCAGATACCTGCTAGCACCTGCGTTTTGCCCCTCCGCCCAGCCCAGTCCAGCCCACCCAAGTGCAGTATCGATCGATCACTGACACTTTTCTTTGTAGCGTTTTGGTGAACTGGCAAGCACCAGCGGCGTAGTACACCCCGGTCGTAGTCAAACCAGCACTGCAGTAACACTCGGTGAATGTTTTGAACGCTACCATTCACTAGTTGAGTATTAGCGTAGGGTACAGCATTGCACATACTAGGCACACTTTCACAGGGTCTCCCAAGATGCCATCGCATTTTGAGAGACTCGAACCTGGAACCGGTTACAGTTATAAAAGTTACAGTTACAAAAAAAAAGTGTAAAAAAAAAAAAAAAAACACAAACAAAAATAAAAAAAAATAGTTGTCGTTTTATTGTTCTCTCTCTCTCTCTATTCTCTCTCTATTGTTCTGCTCTTTTTTACTGTATTCTATTCTGCAATGTTTTATTGTTATTATGTTTTATCATGTTTGCTTTTCAGGTATGTAATTATTTATACTTTACCGTTTACTGTGCTTTATTGTTAACCATTTTTTTGTCTTCAGGTACGCCATTCACGACTTTGAGTGGTTATACCAGAATGATGCCTGCAGGTTTAGGTATCATCTTGGTATCATTCTTTTTAGCCAGCGGTCGGCTTTCATGTAAAAGCAATCCTAGCGGCTAATTAGCCTCTAGACTGCTTTTACAAGCAGTGGGAGGGAATGCCCCCCCCCACCGTCTTCCGTGTTTTTCTCTGGCTCTCCTGTCTCAACAGGGAACCTGAGAATGCAGCCGGTGATTCAGCCAGCTGACCATAGAGCTGATCAGAGACCAGAGTGGCTCCAAACATCTCTATGGCCTAAGAAACCGGAAGCTACGAGCATTTTATGACTTAGATTTCGCCGGATGTAAATAGCGCCATTGGGAAATTGGGGAAGCATTTTATCACACCGATCTTGGTGTGGTCAGATGCTTTGAGGGCAGAGGAGAGATCTAGGGTCTAATAGACCCCAATTTTTAAAAAAAGAGTACCTGTCACTATCTATTGCTATCATAGGGGATATTTACATTCCCTGAGATATCAATAAAAATGATTTAAAAAAAATAAATGAAAGGAACAGTTTAAAAATAAGATAAAAAAGCAAAAAAAAATAAAGAAAAAAAATAAAGAAAAAAAAAGCACCCCTGTCGCCCCCTGCTCTCGCGCTAAGGCGAACGCAAGCGGCGGTCTGGCGTCAAACGTAAACAGCAATTGCACCATGCATGTGAGGTATCACCGCGAAGGTTAGATCGAGGGCAGTAATTTTTGCAGTAGACCTCCTCTGTAAATCTAAAGTGGTAACCTGTAAAGGCTTTTAAAGGCTTTTAAAAATGTAGTAATTTTGTTGCCACTGCACGTTTGTGCGCAATTTTAAAGCATGTCATGTTTGGTATCCATGTACTCGGCCTAAGATCATCTTTTTTATTTCATCAAACATTTGGGCAATATAGTGTGTTTTAGTGCATTAAAATTTAAAAAAGTGTGTTTTTTCCCCAAAAAATGCGTTTGAAAATCGCTGCGCAAATACTGTGTGAAAAAAAAAAAATGAAACACCCACCATTTTAATCTGTAGGGCAATTGCTTTAAAATAATATATAATGTTTGGGGGTTCAAAGTAATTTTCTTGCAAAAAAAAATAATTTTTTCATGTAAACAATAAGTGTCAGAAAGGGCTTTGTCTTCAAGTGGTTAGAAGAGTGGGTGATGTGTGACATAAGCTTCTAAATGTTGTGCATAAAATGCCAGGACAGTTCAAACCCCCCCCAAATGACCCCATTTTGGAAAGTAGACACCCCAAGCTATTTGCTGAGAGGCATGTCGAGTCCATGGAATATTTTATATTGTGACACAAGTTGCGGGAAAGAGACAATTTTTTTTTTTTTTTTTGCACAAAGTTGTCACTAAATGTTATATTGCTCAAACATGCCATGGGAATATGTGAAATTACACCCCAAAATAAATTCTGTTGCTTCTCCTGAGTACGGGGATACCACATGTGTGGGACTTTTTGGGAGCCTAGCCGCGCACGGGACCCCGAAAACCAAGCACCGCCTTCAGGCTTTCTAAGGCCGTAAATTTTTGATTTCACTCCTCACTACCTATCACAGTTTCGGAGGCCATGGAATGCCCAGGTGGCACAAACCCCCCCCCCCCCAAATGACCCCATTTTGGAAAGTAGACACCCCAAGCTATTTGCTGAGAGGTATAGTGAGTATTTTGCAGACCTCACTTTTTGTCACAAAGTTTTGAAAATTGAAAAAAGAAAAAAAAATTTTTTTTCTGGTCTTTCTTCATTTTCAAAAACAAATGAGAGCTGCAAAATACTCACCATGCCTCTCAGCAAATAGCTTGGGGTGTCTACTTTCCAAAATGGGGTCATTTGGGGGGGGTTTGTGCCATCTTGGCGTTTTATGGCCTTCAAAACTGTGATAGGTAGTGAGGAGTAAAATCAAAAATGTATGCCCTTAGAAATCCTGAAGGTGGTGCTTGGTTTTCGGGGCCCCGTACGCGGCTAGGCTCCCAAAAAGTGCCACACATGTGGTATCCCCGTACTCAGGAGAAGCAGCTGAATGTATTTTGGGGTGCAATTCCACATATGCCCATGGCCTGTGTGAGCAATATATCATTTAGTGACAACTTTTTGTAATTTTTTTTTTTTTCTTTTTTTTGTCATTATTCAATCACTTGGGACAAAAAAAATAAATATTCAATGGGCTCAACATGCCTCTCAGCAATTTCCTTGGGGTGTCTACTTTCCAAAATGGGGTCATTTGGGGGGTTTTGTACTGCCCTGCCATTTTAGCACCTCAAGAAATGACATAGGCAGTCAGAAACTAAAAGCTGTGTAAATTCCAGAAAATGTACCCTAGTTTGTAGACGCTATAACTTTTGCGCAAACCAATAAATATACGCTTATTGACATTTTTTTTACCAAAGACATGTGGCCGAATACATTTAGGCCTAAATGTATGACTAAAATTTAGTTTATTGGATTTTTTTTATAACAAAAAGTAGAAAATATCATTTTTTTTCAAAATTTTCAGTCTTTTTCCGTTTATAGCGCAAAAAATAAAAACGGCAGAGGTGATCAAATATCATCAAAAGAAAGCTCTATTTGTGGGAAGAAAAGGACGCAAATTTCGTTTGGGTAGAGCATTGCATGACCGCGCAATTAGCAGTTAAAGCGACGCAGTGCCGAATTGTAAAAAGTGCTCTGGTCAGGAAGGGGGTAAATCCTTCCGGGGCTGAAGTGGTTAAAAAGTGGGAGGCACATATACAAACTGTTGTAAATCCTACACTGTTCACCTGATTTGGATGTAAATACCCTCAAATTAAAGCTGAAAGTCTGCAGTTAAAGCACATCTTGTTTGTTTTATTTCAAATCCATTGTGGTGATGTATAGAGCCAAAAAGATTTGAATTGTGTCGCTGTCCAAATATTTATGGACCTGACTGTACATCCGTCTGCTGCCTATTGAAGCAATACAGGGCACTTTCACCCCCTTCCTGCCCAGGGCAATTTTTAGGTTTCAGCGATGTTGCATTTTGAATGACAATTGCTCGGTCATGCAACACTATACCCAAACAAAATTTGTATCATTTTTTCCCCAAAAATAGAGCTTTCTTTTGGCGGTATTTGATCACCACTGGGTTTTTTATTTTTTGCGCTACAAATAACCCCTAATTTTGAAGAGGGGAAAAAAAAAATCTTTGTTTATAAGGCTTTTTAAATACGCTTTTTTTTTCTTTTTTTTTTTTTTCTTCTTTTTCTTCTTCACTGATGGGGGGCACTGATGAGTCACTGATGGGCACTGATGAGGTGGCACTGGGCACTCTTAGGTGGTACTGGTAGGCGGCACTGATATGCGGCACTGAAAGGTAGCACTGATATGCAGCAATGGGCACTCAAAGGTGGCACTGGGCACTGATGGGGTGGCACTGATAGGTGGCACTGATGAGGTGGCACTGATGGGCACTTAAAGGTGGCACTGGGCACTCATAGGTGGCACTGATGAGGTGGCGATGTTGCGGCACTTATATGCAGCAAAAATAGGCACTCATAGGTGGCACTGCTGGGGGTGGCACTGATTTAGGAGGCTCTCCTCTACTTGCGCCTTGTCAGAATTAATGGAGGAAAAGCTGATAAACGGCACTTCCTGGTTACCATGTGATCAGCTGTGATTGGACATAGCTGATCACATGGTAAAGAGCCTACGTCACAGGCACTTAACCGGGATAGGAGATGGGGTTTGTCAGACCGACACACCACTGATCACCACGCTGGGCGCCCCCACAGTTTATCCTGCTGGATGTCATATGACGCCCATTCAGGATAATACAACCACTTTCCGGCCGTCATTCTGCTATATGGCGGGTGGGTAGTAGTTAAGGTAGGTGCAGTTGGAGGGCTGCAGAAATGAAGCTCAATCGTGCATTTTTGCTGCCCCTCAGCAGCAAGTGTAAACCAGGCTTAACTCCTTGTTCACGTGGAGCATACTACAGCAAGGCCATATTGGTGCTTGTGGTGCAGGTGTCCTGTGCGTCCCTATGCAGGCAATATCATCTTTGTCAATTGTGACAGCCACTGCTCCCAACTTGACATCCATGTGAATGAGGCCCTAGTAGAAATTTAGCTGGAATTTTGTAAGGTATGTTGTGTTTAAGTGTGCAGTAGCACCTTCCTTTTTATTCTACTGGTCATGTGCTTTCAGAAAATGTATGGTTGGGAGGGGGGGGGGGGGGGTGTCTTTTACCAACTTTGAAAGCTGTACGGGAAAAAAAAAAAAAAGCAAAGGAAAAATTGCAAAAATGGTCGGGCCACCTGAGTTTAAAAGCACAGGACCTAGCAGCTTATAGGTTAAATAACAAATATGTCATACATACCTGCTCTGTGCAATGATTTTGCACAGAGCAGCCCTGATCCTCCTCTTCTTGAGTTCCCTGCTGGCGCTCCAGGCTCATGTTCCTGACACCGAATGCCCACCATAGCAAGCCGCTTGTTATGGGGGCATTTGTGTGCGCTTGATCCTGACAGACTGTGACTCTTTAGACCCTGTCTATCAGGGTCCCTGTACAGTCCTGTCCCCTGCTCTCTTATGCACAGCTGCATTGAGAGTGAACTCAGGGAAGTATGGGGGGGGGGGGGCATTGCTCTCAGATTTTTTACCTTTTTAAAGTCTTACTAAACCCACAACAGTAAAATCTGTATATGCAGAATCGCATGCTTGTGGGACTTAAGGGGTTAATCCTCTGCATTGTGTAAAAAGGCTCTTTGATCTTGTATGCACAGATCCTCCCCCCTCCTGCAGGGTTTCTCTTGGCAAGGCCAGATAATACACAGTCAGTGGTCCCCCTGCACATGCTCAGTTTGGTCTCGGTTTGGTATTACTGGAGAGAATATTTCCTTGTTGAGCTGAGCTTTTCAGGTCACATGATATTGACCTCACATATGTGGGCGTGTATACAGATCCTAAATGACAGCCCAGTCCCTCCCTCCTCCTCCATGCCCAGAAACTAAAAAAAGAACACAGTGGGTGGGATGTCGCATCTGGATTGATGGATGATCCGCCTCCCATAACGACATGAGGACACAGGCTGTAGTGGAAATCTCCTCCTACCGGAACACTCGGCACTCGAGCAAACTCTGCAGTTTATCATGTGAGCGTGGTATACAGATCAGCCAAAAAGGTATATAGTGGCAGTATTTATTCTAAAAAGATTTATAAGCTGTGGGCACTGCGGGGGCGGGTTAACTATTTTTATACTACTGGGTTTAGTAACACTTTTAATGTAGAGAATGCATTAAGGTAAAAAAAACCTTCAGCCTTTAAAACCACTTTAAATATAAAGACATACTATACTTATGTTCTACTGATTAGTCCAGGTTATCTGCTAAAGTCATTAAGTGGCACAATTATAAAAAACTGTAAAACTTATATAAAAAAACTTTGTGCTGTTTTAGATGCATTTGTTCCACTGTCTTCCCAGCAATTTTAGGAATTGATTTTTAAAAACGGCAATTTTGAAATGCTGGAGATCTTTCATGGGTAATTTTCATCTATTTCCTAAGCATAAGCTGTAATCTTTCCTAGACAGAAGAACATGACATCTGGGAAGATTTATTTTTCTATGCCGTATTCTGTAGCATTATCATTGCTACCCCAGTGACCTAGTAAATCACTTTTTTCCAAGCATAAGGCAGACTCTAAAAATACATCTTACTGTCTTTCCTCTCACCCTGAAGGTCAGGATTTGGAGTCGCACAAGAGAAAATGCAGAAAAATTTGCAAATGCCGTGGAAGGAAACGTACGCGTGTGTTCAACCCCACAGGAAGCGGTGACGGGTGCTGATGTAATTGTCACAGCTATGATGTCTACAGAGCCTGTGCTGTACGGTGATTGGGTCAAGCCAGGTGCACATATCAATGGTACATGTTCTAGTTCTTTTACTAAGAATCTGATAACATGCTTTTTTATTTTTTTTTTAGTTGGCAGGTTTTATAAAATGCAGGTGTAACTGTTCCAGGGATGTTTAGGGGTGTGTGTTTTTTTTTTTTTATTATAGGAAAAAATAAATAAAGTCTAGGCGTGCAAAGTATTGGTGTTGGTGGCTGCAGTAATCCCCAGAACTAGTGTCGGTGGCTGTCGGTGTTCATTTTGACGTCACATTTCGATTTAGTCTTAGGCATTTGACTAAAATGCCATTTTAGTTTTAGTCATATTTTAGTCTACTAAAATCTCCAGTATCATAAACAAAAAAATATTGCTTTTTGACAAACAGAAATGTAACTTTACAGCTTTTTTTTGTTTTTATATTTTAAACTCGATTGGCCATAATGACCTATTACATGAATATAAAAACTTTACCAGTTCTCTGTTAATAATGAAAGACAGTATTAAAGTGAATGTAAACCCACTCATCAATTATAAACTACTGCCATAGTGCTGAACTATAAGGATATACATGCCTCTTGCATGTATCCTTATCTGTCAAATGTCTCCCCCTTCTCTATTTTGGAGCCCCGAAAAACTCTGGATTCAGTGGGCGGGTCTGTTGTGCGGCACTCGGTGGGCGGAGTTGTGACATCAGCAGACTCCCCGCCCACCTCTACATTACCCTTGTTTAGAGCGTGCACAGGAGAAGCAGAGCACGTTCTGGGAAAAAGCAGAGCGCGCTCACGCCCCCTGTCAGTCCTGCACACATGCACACAAATGTCCAGTGACAGTTGGATGGTCGTTGTGGCAGGGACAGCTGTGAGCACCGATCCCCCTGCATGGCTTTTCAGGTGATAGCCGCTGGAGAGAAGTAGAAGCAGCTGATGAAAAGCCATGCAGGGAGATCGGTGCTCACAGCTGTCCCCAGCGGCACTGATTATCCCCCACAGTCCCCCGTGTCTTCCTCCAGCACCCGTGTTCCCTTCCAACACCCCCCCCCCTTCATCTCCGGCCCCCTCCGTGTCCTCCTCCACCCACTGTGTCTCCGATGGAGAGTGGAGGAAGGTCCCTTCCTTTTCTGACTGGGACATAGAGTGCTTGTTAACGATTGCTCTCTATGTCCTGTGATAACTGACGAGAGTAAACTGTGTGTTACTCTGCTTCAGTTTTTATGAATGGAGAGGAGCCACTGTCTCCTCTCTATTCATCTTTAGTGGTGGGAAAAGGACTGGCATGGTCCAGAGCCCCAAGTCCCCGTCCCCAAAAAGGATTGTGAAAAAAAAATTAAGAACAAATTAAAATGTTAAATAAAAAAAATAACTACTGACACCGTCCTCTGCCCCACTGACACCGTCCACTGCCCCATACCCCCACCACTTTCCCCAAAAGCACTGTGAAAAAATATATTTAAAAAATTAAAACCCCAACCCCCATCATTGTGAAATAAAATAGCACAAAAATGTAAAACCATTTAAAAATAAAATTGTAAAAAATAAAAAAAACACCATCCACTGGTCCCCAAAAAAACATTTTGAAAAAAATTATTTTAAAAAATGGAATTGTAAAAACTACTGACACTTTCCACTGTCCTAATGACAAAATCCTGCACATACTACCCACCACTGTACACTCCGCATTTCTCACCTGCCCATTATGCCCACCTACATACACTCGGGGAGCATGGGGGGGAGTCGGAGAGCACTGGGAGGGCCGGGGAGCTGGAGAGCACTGGGGGGGGGGTGCTTGAGAGCACTAGGAGGGGGACTTTACAGAACAGTAGGGGGAGAGCCAGGGAGCACTTGGGGGGGGGGGGGAGCATATGGGTGGAGAGCCCTGGGGGGGCAGGGAAAACTGGGAGGGGCCACAGAGAACTGGGGTGGACTGGACAGCGCAGTGGGGTAGAGAGCACTGGGGGGGGGGGGGGGCGGGAGAGCACTGGGTGGCAGGGAGAACTGGGAAGGGCCAGGGAGTACGGGGGAAGCCAGAGAGCACTTTTGTGGGGGGGGGGGGCTTTGGTTAAGGGAAGACTGGACAGTACAGTGGGGTGAAGAGCATGGGGGGAGAACTGGGAGGCACCAGGTAAACATGGGGGGGGGGGGGCGCAGCAAAAGAAGGTGGATAGGAGGAGCAGCGGGGGCAGCTGCATATGGAAGAACTGATCTTTTCATATTCCTCCTGAAGCCTCTGAAAGCCTGCAGGAGGAAAAGCGGGCATTCAGTGGCTGCAGGAGGAATATGGAAAAATCAACATCTGATGTGGCAGGTGTACTTTTATTGTTGTAAGCCTAAGTTTATGTATAAAAAAAAAAAAAAAAAAAAAAAAAAAGGCACAACCAGATGTGTCCTAAACATTAAGATCCATATGTTCACAGATGGGATGACCTTGGAAGATAAACATTGTCAACTTAGTATATACCATCTGTGTATTGGGCGCTCGACATGTTTCGCGGGAACACCAGCGCTTCTTCGGGAGCTTTTTATATAGTATTCTAGAACAAACAACACCTTACAAATTCTATAAACAGAGAATAGAAAGAGGGGGGAGAGTTGATTACAACATTTATAGAAACTACAGATATGAGATGAATGAGTGTAGTGGTATCCCCTGCACACTGTCTTACCCAGGACGGGATGGGATCAAATGTGTGGGCCCAAAAAGTACAAGTCAGTACCGGCAAATGTGGGGACCACACACCAGGGGGCACACAGTCCACTGTCTAATAAGACCATAACAGTCGCATACTAGATTGATATATGGACTTTTGAAGAAAGCATTTAAAAAAAAAAAGACAAAACAAGTAATGTTTGGGTCATTGTCTGTTGTAACACACCGTAGCAGCAGACGCAGAATATCTAGATCAGATCCTCCCAGGTTGGGAGCTGAATGAAGGCAGAGATATGCTCTTACAGCAACAAGGCACTGTTATAACATAGTAAATAATAAACTGTAATAAAACTGTACAGTTAGCCTGATCCCAGAATTCAGACCACAGATAATATGGTTATGTATAAACTAGACCCTTAATAAGATGAGCTGAAGAGGGATGAGAGAGTGTCTCTCACACATTTTTGTAAATATTTTATTATCTTTTCATATGACAACACTGAAGAAATGACACTTTGCTGCAATGTAAAGTAGTGAGTGTACAGCTTGTATAACAGTGTAAATTTGCTGTCCCTTCAAAATAACACAACACACAGCCATTAATGTCTAAACCGCTGGCAACAAAAGTGAGTACACCCCTAAGTGAAAATGTCCAAATTGGGCCCAAAGTGTCAATATTTTGTGTGGCCACCATTATTTTCCAGCACTGCTTTAACCCTCTTGGGCATGGAGTTCACCAGAGCTTCACAGGTTGCCACTGGAGTCCTCTTCCACTCCTCTGTGACCACATCATGGACCTGGTGGATGTTAGAGACCTTGCGCTCCTCCACATTCCTTTTGAGGATGCCCCACAGATGCTCAATAGGGTTTAGGTCTGGAAACATGCTTGGCCAGTCCATCACCTTTATCCTCAACTTCTTTAGCAAGGCAGTAGTCGTCTTGGAGGTGTGTTTGTGGTAGTTATCATGTTGGAATACTGCCCTGCGGCCCAGTCTCCAAAGGGAGGGGATCATGTTCTGCTTCAGTATGTCCCAGTAGATGTTGGCATTCATGGTTCCCTCAATGAACTGTAGCTCCCCAGTGCCGGCAGCACTCATGCAGCCTCAGACCATGACACTCCCACCACCATGCTTGACTGTAGGCAAGATACACTGGTTGCCGCCATACACTCTTGACAACATCTGAACAGAATACATTTATCTCGGTCTCATTAGACCACAGGACATGGTTCCAGTAATCCATGTCCTTTGTCTGCTTGTCTTCAGCAAACTGTTTGCAGGCTTTCTTGTGTATAATCTTTAGAAGATGCTTCCTTCTGGGACAACGGCCATGCAGACCAATTTGATGCAGTGTGTGGCATATGGTCTGATCACTGACAGTCTGACCCCCCCCCCCCCCCCACCCCTTCAACCTCTGCAGCACTCATACGTCTTTTTCCCAAAGACAACTTCTGCATATGACGCTGAGCATGTGCACTCACCTCCTTTGGTTGACCATGACGAGGCCTGTTCTGAGTGGAACCTGTCCTGTTATACCGCTGTATGGTCTTGGCCACCATGATGCAGCTCAGTTTCAGGGTCTTGGCAATCTTCTTATAGCCTAGGCCAGTGATGGCGAACCTTGGCACCCCAGATGTTTTGGAACTAGATTTCCCATGATGCTCAACTACATTGCAAAGTGCATGAGCATCATGGGAAATGTAGTTCCAAAACATCAGGGGTGCCAAGGTTCGCCATCACTGGCCTAGGCCATCTTTATGTAGAGCAACAATTCTTTTTTTCAGATCCTCAGTTCTTTGCCATGAGGTGCCATGTTGAACTTCCAGTAACCAGCATGAGAGCGTGAAAGCGCTAACACCAAATTTAGCACACCTGGGACCCTGTAACACTAACAAGTCACATGACATCATGGAGGGAAAATGGTTAATTGGAACCAATTTGTACATTTTCACTTAGGGGTGTACTCAATTTTGTTGCCAGCAGTTTAGACAATAATGGCTGTTTTGAGTTATTTTGAGGGGACAGCAAATTTACGCTGTTATACAAGCTGTACACTCACTACTTTACATTTGTAGCAGTGTGATTTCTTCAGTTTTGTCACACGCAAAGATATAATAAAATATTTACGAAAATGTGAGGGGTGTACTCACTTTTTGTGAGATACTGTACACTAGAGCTGCACGATTCTCTCACGATTCTTGCAACGTAATTTTTTTTTTTTTTAGGAGAAAAATTGATTGAGAGAGAGCGATTGAGATTGATTCATTGAGAGCGATTGATTCAATCTTTCTCAATTGATTAATGTCTCAATGAATCAATCTCTCTGAATTAATCTCTCTCTCTCAAACACACTCTCTCAATCGCTCTCAATTTGAGAGTGATTGATTGAGAGTGATTGAGAGAGAGATTAATTCAGAGAGATTGATTAATAAAGAGATTGATTACCGTATTTATCGGCGTATAACACGCACCGGCATATAACACGCACCCCAATTTAGGAGGGAATTTTAAGGAAAAAAAACTTTTAGGAAAGAAATTGAAGGGAAAAAAACTTACATTTAAATGCCCATCATTGCAGCCTTCCCCAGTGCAGCCTTCCCCAGTGCAGCCTTCCCCAGTGATCCCCTGCCATCCTGGGCTTCAAAATCGCCGACCGCAATTTGAAAATGGCGTCGAAATACACAGAGCCGGTCCTCAGCTCTTCTCGGCGGCTCTCGTTCACTTTCGGCTCCACTCGTAGTCCCGCCCGGGATGGGCGTGACTGTGAGCGGAGCTATCCGAACCTAGCCGAGTACACTTGGCTAGGTTCGGGCGGCGTCGAGTGAAGCCAAAAGTGGCCGAGAAGAGCCGAGGATCGGCTCTGTGTATTTCGGCGCCGGCGGCGCCATTTTCAAATCGCGGTCAGCGTTTTTTTTTTTTTTAGATCTGTCAGCGGGGGATCGCAGGGGATCGGCATATAACACGCACCCCCGATTTTCCCCTGATTTTAAGGGGAAAAAAGTGCGTGTTATACGCCGATAAATACGGTAATTAAAACTTATCTTCATTGAAAGAAAGATTAAGCATTTGATGATTCTAAAAAAAAAATAAAGAAGTAAAGCAGCTCATGTTTTCTCAGTGCTGCAGCCTGCAGTCACGCTTGTTCCCGAGTCCTCAGTGTGAAGAAGAAACATTACTTACCCGACCAACCAATCACATTCTTCTTTGCTAAGTGACGTCAGCACGCTGGCTCCGACGGCTTCCCCTCTGCTCCGCTCCGTTCCGCTCCAAAACAGGGAAACATCCCGGGGACAACATCGATCGGTGCGCTGTGGACAGCGCTTTTCAGCTCACAACATTTAAATTGCTTGATGTTGAGAATCGCACAACTCCGGAGTTGCGATCGCGGCAGGTGGAGAATCGCGATAACGATTCTCCGTGATTAATCGTGCAGGTCTACTGTACACGTGTTATCTGTGGTCTGAATTCTGGGATCAGGCTTACTGTATATCCCTGCCTTCATTCACCTCGGAGAATCTGATCTAGATGTTCTACGTCTGCTGCTACGGTGTGTTATAACAGACAATGATGCAAACATTACTTGTTTTGTCTTTTTTTTTTTTTTAATATATAAATGCTTTCTTTTATAAGTCCATATATCACTCTAGTATGTGACGGTTATTATCTTATTGGAGTGGTAGACTGTGTGCCCCCCTGGTGTGATCCCCACATTCGCTGGGACTGACATGTACTTTTTGGGCCCATGCATTTGATCCCGTCCTGGGTAAGACAGCGTGCAGGGGATACCACTACACTCATTCATCTCATATTATACATAATTTCTATAAATGTTGTAATCCGCTAACTCTCTCCTTTTTTTTTTCTCTATTTATAAGGTTTATCTTCCAAGGTCATCCCATCTGTGAACATATAGAGCTTAAAGGGGTTGTAAAGGTATACATTTTTTCACCTTAATGCATTCTATGCATTAAGGTGAAAAAATTTTTGATAATACCGCCGCCCCCAGCCCCCCCGTTTTACTTACCTGACACCTCAAAAACTCGCCTGCGCGTTCTCGACCTCCATTCAGCCGATCAGCCTGGTCGCTGATTGGCTATAGTGGATGGATTGAAAGCAGTGCAGCCATTGGCTCGCACTGCTGTCAATCACATCCAATGACGCGGCGCGCGGGGGGGGCGGTTCCGAGTGATAAAGCGAGCGGCTATAGCCGCCGGCTGTATCACGGGAGCGCGCCCGCAATAACTTTCCACCATGCGAGGGAGCTCGCATTAAGGTGGCTAGTTATTGCGGGGAGGAGCCGAGACAGCCGCCGAGGGACCCCAGAAAAGTAGGTTCGGGGCCACTCTGTGCAGAACGAGCTGCACAGTGAAGGTAATTATAACATGTTTGTTATTTTTAAAGAAAAAAAAAAATACCTTTACAACCCCTTTAATATTTAGGACACATCTGGTTGTGCCTTTTTTTATACATATGTATGTTTTAATGTATTATTGAAATAAATTTTGTTTTTATATTCATCTTGTGTATGTTTAAGCTTTGGTACAGTACCATAAAAGTCCATACTAGCCTCAGTCCATTGTTCTTTCTACATATTTGATAGGACGTAGGTACCATTTATGTTTTGCTATAGTTGGCACTTCCTTATAATAACAGTCAATCAGATTTTTGCACTCTTTTTATTCTGTTTGAGTTTGTTGGTTTTCCACTCTGTAGTTTTACAGTGGTTCTAAAGTCTAACAGATTTATTTATTTATTTATTTTAACTTTTAAAAGGATCTCCGTGAACTGTTCCCCCAGACACTTATCTGAGTCTTGTTGGCAATTCAGCACTGTCACAGCTTCAGCTTTTTTTTTTTTTCCTTTGCTTCCTCTTGCAAGAGACGAAGGGAGCATTGGAAGCCATAGGCTTCTGTTGCTGTCAGTCAATTCCTATGGAGAGGGAATGGGGGGCATGGCTGAGCCACATGAGTACCCCCAAAGCACAATGTGTGCTATGGGCCACCTGCAGGAAAGAGGAGTGGACAGCACCGGAGTGGGCCTCCAAAAGAGGAGATAAGGGATTGCTTTGTCCGATACCATTGCACAGAGCAGGTAAGCAAGCATTACCTCTTCTTCTTTTTTTTTGTTTTTTTTTTTTATTTAAAAAAAATAAAATGAAATGGGCTTTAATATCACTTTGAGACCTATGTGCAGAAGAGCTTCCACGTGTTTCCCTCAGCCCCCTGTGACTTGAATCTGTTTCTTTTGGCACTTCAGAAGTTCCCATCTAAACCTGTGAGATATTTTAGACCCAGACCTTCCTTTTTGCTGAAGATAGTCTCTGCTTTCCACCTTTTAATCAGGATATTGTCTTTGCCTGGCTCTGGTTCATCAGATTTCCTTTTTGCCATCCCAGTTGGGCTCTGGAAGGATGTCCTGGCTTCTCATTCCACCATTACAAGATGGCTCAGCTAGACCATTATCCAGACTTATGGTCTTAAAGATCGGGTTCACCACTTTTCTAGTTAAGGCTCACGCCACTAGGATAATAAGTGTCTCTTGGGCAATTCGGCATCAGGCCTCTTTCTTTTTTTTTTTTCCCAATTTGCAAGACAGCCGCTTGGCCTTCTGTTTACACATTTTCAAGTTCTACTAGGTGGATGTTTCTGGGTCACCTGAAGATAGTTTTGGGTGTAAAGTCTTTAAGATGACTCTGAGCTGCATGAACATTCCAGTTTATTATTATTTTCTGTTGGGCCTGTTGGTGGTTGTTTGAGAGGTCAGTCAGTGCAGAGCCCTGACCCCTCTCTAAGTTAGATGCTCTGTTGCTGTTCTAAATGAACAATCAGCACTGCTTGTTCATTCATAATGGTAAAAGATCATTTAGAACTTCAGCTCTGTGTAAATTATCTACTGATGCCCTGCATAAAATAAAAGCAGATACAATACACAGAGCCAGAGCTCTGAGTGATCTTTTTTACTTTTGCAATGTTGCAGCTCTGTCTCACCCATTGTCTGTGCTTTGTGTGTCTAAAAACAGACACTGATAGACACCAAAGATGGGCTCGGGTGTGTTCAGGAACCCACCTGCCCGATCCTGCCAGGAAGCCGACACTGCACACCACTAATCGCAGGCAATGAAACATTTCTCGATCTGTGCAGCTCCCGACCGGGAAATGTCTCACTACCTGTAATTAGCGGTGTGCAGTGTCGTCTTTCTGGTGGGATGGGGCAGGTGGGATCCCGAACACACCCGAGCCCATTCCTAATGGATGCACAGCACTATGAATGGCAGTGCTGGTCTGCAGAGTGACCCCCAGAGCTGTCATAAATCCATATCCTGAGAGATAAATATAAGCACCTGGTCACCTAGGAGTAAATTACCATTAAATATTTGAGACGTTCCCCCACACCAGCTGTCACCTCTTGAAAAGAGCGCGGCCGTGTCATTCATTCAGATATCTGGGAATAAATGAACTACAAGTATCGTCAGCCTTTGCGGCTGTCGGCTTGTAGTTCTTGATGAACTACCACGGCACTGTTGAGAGATCTGGTAGTTCATTGATTCTTCTTGTCAGCGTGAAACTGCCTGCCCATATGATGTTAGTCTGCTGAGCTATCGGGGGAGAAGAGCCTTGAGAGTGGTGAGAGAGGTAAAGAAGAAAGCAAAGATCACTGTGGCTGAGCTCCAGAGATGCAGTCGGGAGATGGGAGAAAGTTGTAGACAGTCAACCATCACTGC
Source organism: Lithobates clamitans (assembly GCA_037952925.1). Taxonomy (NCBI): domain Eukaryota; kingdom Metazoa; phylum Chordata; class Amphibia; order Anura; family Ranidae; genus Lithobates; species Lithobates clamitans. Next base: position 3,188,802 of record JBBGZY010000254.1, on the reverse strand, counting down.
AGCCCTCCACCAGTCGGGGCTTTATGGCAGAGTGGCCCAACGGAAACCTCCTCAGTGCAAGACACACGAAAGCCCGCATGGAGTTTGCTAAAAAAAACACCTGAAGGACTCCAAGATGGTGAGAAATAAGATTCTCTGGTCTGATGAGACCAAGATAGAACTTTTTGGCCTTAATTCTAAGTGGTATGTGTGGAGAAAACCAGGCACTGCTCATCACCTGTCCAATACAGTCCCAACAGTGAAGGTGGCAGCATCATGCTGTGGGGGTGTTTTTCAGCTGCAGGGACAGGATGACTGGTTGCAATAGAGGGAAAGATGAATGCGGCCAAGTACAGGAATATCCTGGATGAAAACCTTCCCCAGAGTGCTCAGCACCTCAAACTGGACCGAAGGTTTACCTTCCGACAAGACAATGACCCTAAGCACACAGCTAAAATAACGAAGGGATGGCTTCACAACAACTCCGTGACTGTTCTTGAATGGCCCAGCCAGAGCCCTGACTTAAACCCAATTGAGCATCTCTGGAGAGACCTAAAAATGGCTGTCCACCAACGTTTACCATCCAACCTGACAGAACTGGAGAGGATCTGCAAGGAGGAATGGCAGAGGATCCCCAAATCCAGGTGTGAAAAACTTCTTGCATCTTTCCCAAAAGACTCATGGCTGTATTAGATCAAAAGAGTGCTTCTACTAAATACTGAGCAAAGGGTCTGAATACTTAGGACCATGTGATATTTCAGTTTTTCTTTTTTAATAAATCTACAAAAATGTCAACAATTCTGTGTTTTTCTGTCAATATGGGGTGCTGTGTGTACATTAATGAAGAAAAAAAATGAACTTAAATGATTTTAGCAAATGGCTGCAATATAATAAAGAGTGAAACATTTAAGGGGGTCTGAATACTTTCCGTCCCCACTGTATATTGGCCTAAACTGATGAAGAAATTTGTTTTTTAATAACATTTTTGGGGATATTTATTATAGCAAAATGTTAAAAAATAATGTTTTTTTTTTTTCTCAAAATTGTAGCTATTTTTTTTATAGCGCATAATAAAAACCGCAGAGGTGATCAAATACCACCAAAAAGTTCTATTTATGGGGAAAAAAAGGATGTCTATTTTGTTTGGGTAGAACGTCGCACAACCACGCAATTGTTGTCAGTTAAAGTGACGCAGTGCCGTATAGCAAAAAAAATGGCCTGGTCATTAACCACTTTCCGCCCGCCATATAGCAAAATGATGTCAGCAAAGTGGTTGCAATATCCTCACTGGACGTCATATGACGTGGTCAGGATAACAAGCCGCTGCATGCAATCGTTTTTGCGGTGTGACACACCGCAACTTCGATCTAGGTAAAGAGTCTCTGACGGAGACTCTTTACCGCGTGATCAGCCGTGTCCAATCATGGCTGATCATGATGTAAGCAGGAAAAGCCATTTTATTGGCTTTTCTGACAGATGCGAGTAGAGGAGAGCCGATCGGCTGCTCCTCTGACGGGGGGGGGGGGCGTCTGTGCTGATTGTTGATCAGCGCAGCCCCAGATCGAATGCCACCAGAACCACCAGGTATGGCCACTAATGATGACCACCAGGGATGTTATCCCTGGTGGATATGGATGCCAATGTGTGCCCACACATGATGCCAATCAGTGACCACCCGCAATACCTGCCAGTGCCTCCTAATCAGTGATGCCAATCAGTGCCATCTATCAGTGTCAGTGCCGCTCATCTGTGCCGCCTATGAGTGCCCATCTCAGTGCCACCTTATCAGTGCCCGACAGTGCAGCCATGGCCATCAGTGAAGGAAAAAAACTTACTTGTTTACAAAATTTTAAAACAAAAACTTTTTTTTTTTTTTTTTTTTTTTACCCCAACATTTTCGGTCTTTTTTTATTTGTTTAGCAAAAAATAAAAACCGCAGAGGTGATCAAATACCACCAAAAGAAAGCTCTATTTGTGGGAAGAAAATAATAACTATTTTGTTTGGGTACAGTGTAGCATGACTGCGCAATTGTCATTTAAACAGCGACCACGCTGAAAGCTTAAAATTTTGGCTTGTGCAGGAAGGGGGGGGGGGGGGGGGGAGTTCCCTGTATTGAAGTGGTTAATGGCTTAAGTACAAAAATCCTGTGTTTGCTGCAATACATTTTATAGCTGTCTATTTTTCAACTTTAACCATCCAGCCTGTTGCAAACATTGTAAAATAAAGATTGAAAATAAATTCAGCTGCTGAATATAGTATAGAGGATGGTTATGCGTCTTCTGCAAAAATTGGTCCCATTGTGTGTGTTTGCGAAATGGAGGTTAGGCCATGGGATCAATAACTCCACTGAAGCATGTACAAATGAAAATAATTCAGTAGTCTACATCTGAGACTATTATTGTTTTGGGTCAAGGTTAAAGTGTCTGTCTTTAACTAACACTTCATTGCTAGCGAATGCTTCTCTGATAACTCTCTCTTGAGCAGAGGTAACTGAAACCTAGATGCTCAGACCACATTCAGCAACATTCGCATGCGTCTGAGAGGTTTATGCCCATTTCCTGTCCTGACACTTTAAACGCAGATTCTCCAGCAGCAACTCGGCTAGAATATTCTTTTATTTCTGCCTGTGTTGCTCTTTCAGATTTTACCTTTTTATGTGTATATAAAGTGAAGTAGCGTTAATTACTATCAACAAAATAAATAAATGTAAAGATGAAAAATAATATAAAATATGTCTCCTCGAGACCTAAAAAACCTGTGTTAAATAAAGTAGTGTTCAAAAATAAATTGTCATAACATAATATCTTACAATAATCATACAATATAGATGGTCCAATAATGAAGTGCAATGATAAAGTGCAGTCCAAAGGAATCTGGTGATTCAAAGTAGTAATCAATCTCTTATTCAAGATCTGAACCGCTATTTTCCTGTGTAGACAAATAACGATGAGGGGGAAAGGGACAAATGTGGGAGTCCAATCTTCAGGTGTATGATCTCACACAAACTTGTTACAATCCTCCCCCAGTAATACTAGCCTCTCACCGTAAGGATAGACCCCAACGGGGCCTAATGGTACATTGATAGCTGTCAAGGTGGTGGCTTGAATCCTCCTCAGTGTGTCCAGGGGGACACTGCAGCTCTTCCCGATCTCCACGGCCTTTTATCCTAGAAGGAATTATAATAAGTATCAAACAGGCATATAACAAACGAGCTGTGAGCTCGCCCACGTCACTTCCGGTGCCTTGTGTTCCCGCACGTGTTCGTCACTGTCACATGACTTCATCTTTACATTTATTTATTTTGTTGATAGTAATTAGCGCTACTTCACTTTATTTACATGTATTTAAGGGTGCTGGCAACACTTTAGAAGTTTGGCCGCTTTTTACTTCATTAAGCACTGTTTATTCATAAAGGCACAGGAGCACTTTATTCACATTGCAGTGGAGGACCCTGGGGTTTACGGTGGCATGAATCAACATAGATTCTGCATTATGGCCACTAGAAAATAGCTTTAACATTAGTTTTTCTTCTCCTTTTTACACAGAAAAAATGTCCATGCAGTTTCACTGGATGAATTGTTATGCATTTTTTTTCCTTATTTCTGTATTGTTTAAAAATTTGCAACAGAGATGAGGGCATTTTTTTTCCCTGTTTATTGAAGGAAACCTTAAAGTGATTGTTATTTTGTCTAAAAATAACAAACCTGTTTTATAATTACCTGCTCTGTGTAATGGTTTTGCACAGAGCAGCCCAGATCCTCCTCCTTATCGGGTCCCTCTTTGGCTCTCCGGGCCCCTCCCTCCTGTCACGTGTCCCCCACA